>ARYC01021772.1:0-22411 GCA_000711775.1 Oxytricha trifallax
TAGGAGCAGCTCCTAAAATGCTAGTACTTAATTAGGAGCATTAATTAATGCTAGTAATTAATTAGGAGCACCCTAATTTTAATCATAAAATCATAAAATACCTTCCTAAAGCAGTACGTACTTAATTAGGTGCACCTCCTAAATCGGTACGTGCTGTAATCAACTTATTATTGATAGTAAAAATTGTTACTTCCTCCTCCATATTTAGAGCTGGATTGTCTCTTAACACTTATTTTTCTTCTCTAATACTCTAAGAACTTCCCTTGAAACTTGTAGGCTTGCAAAGCTATCATATAAGCTCTCAGTTATAGAGGCAGTTTTATAATTTTAAATTCATATTTAAATATGAGCGCTAACATTTTAAGAAAAACAACAGCACTTCATCAAACTAAATGAGACTAACCTTTGGTAGCAATAAAAAGTGTGATAGCTGTGAGATGAACTCTCTTAAAGAACTACCAGAGCTATCACTTGAGGTCTCTGTTATTAAAATAGAAATTAATAATAGAAAATAAATGGCAAATAAGTGTGTGGGAGACAGAAGGAGGAGAAAGGTATTAATGATATTCCTATACAAACTGAAGAAATAGAAGTATACTTTTGTGAGCTGTGTGAGAGAGATTTCGCTCATAAACCAAGCTGGTATAGACATATGAAGGAGCATAGAGAAGCCAAGCCTACTGTATACTTATAGCACGACAAAATCGATGGGAAGTATGATTGCTTTGAGTGCCATAAGTAGTACTCTCATACAAGAGACTTGAAGAAACATCTTTTAAAAGCTAACAAAAAAGACATAGAAATTGAAAAGCATGAAGTTGAGTTGAAGCTTCTCAACAAAAGAAAATCGAGGGAATATTCTAAAGCGGTAGTGCCTGAATAAGCTAGTGAGTTAGAGTACGTAAAGAAGGCACGTAACCAACTAACCTCTGAAATCACAAAAATCATGATCAAAATTCAATACAAGAAAATACCAGTTCTTGCGTAGATAGATTTGGATACTTCTCTTTAAAGTTATCTTATTCTAGAGGACTCCTTTGATAAGAAAGTTATCAATGATCATCAATACGTTTACAAGGTGTATCCCTTCAACTATCTCTTAAGTGATGATAAATATTAGATGGAGTTTACAAATGAGTATCAAGTACTCACTCAAGCAAAGTTTAAAGAGTGTAGTTACTTAATCAAGCTAGATGCTGTTCTCCTTGCCAAGGTTCATGTTGCTTTCAGACTCCCACTCTATGAAATAACTCTAAGAGATTTCATAACAGATCAAAGGAATCATAAGTAACTTGGATAAATAGCAACTCAGACTATACAAGGCATTAAAGAGCTTCACAAGTTAGGGTTTGTTCACAGAGATTTAAAGCCAGAAAATATTATGATAAACTTTTCTCCAGTAAGAGTAGCAATAATCGATTTCAAAAGAGCCTAAAGAGTGGAAGTCTCAAGGCTTGGAACTGTAATGGGAACTCAAGGCTATTATCCAGAAAGAGAAGACTGGAGAGATCGCGACTTTTAGTGGGATGTGTGGGCTTTAGCAGCAATAATAATAGAGTGCGATATGCCTCACAACGATTACTACTCTACAAGGTGCGAGAAAGATGCTAAGTAAAGAATCAAGTAATTTATAGACAAAACCAAAGTATCTCAATCAATAAAACATATGGCAGAATCAATAATAATAAAACCAAACTAAAGATCAGACATATCAATAGAACAGATAGAGTTGTGGTTAAGTAAGATAAACTTCAGACCTCTCCCACATGATCCAAAAGTGCATTTTGAGTGATTAAAATAAATACATTTACTATAAATTTCAAATTAAAACCTATTAATAACCACAACCCCTAACAAATTCCCTACAAATCAAAGCACTTATAAACCTCATTAAGGGGTTTTGGGGTTTTGATTGCACATACTTAAACTGTACAACTCTCAGCTACCTTCCCAAGAAAGAATTGAAGAATTTTTTTTCAAATTATGGAGAAATTAGAGCAATCTACATGAATAAGACGAATACTAATACTCGGTACAGACCCCATGCATTTATAGACTGCCATGAATATGTAAGTTTAAATTCATTTTTTTCATAAATATTAGGAAGATGCAAAAAGGTCAAAAGAGGATATGGATAAAAACCCGCAAATAAGATTATAACTTAGCGATAGAAGCTGTGATGTACTCTTTGCAATTAAGAAAAGATGCAAAGATTCCATAATCTATTGATGGGTCCTCACTCAAATTAGTATCAAACTATTATTAACGCAAATATCCCATACCCCATAGCAATCCTGCTATGATAATGTCCAATATTAATATCTAATAGTAGTAGCAAGCTTCTTAGGAAGCTCAGTAGTTAATTTAAACTCTACAGTAGTCACCTGATTGTAATAATTTTAATAATTTAACTTTAAATATAGTCTAAAATATAATGCAATAAAACTTTTAAGTGGCTTAGGGCTTTGATTAACAGATAAATTTGAATTAGTAAAGATACAAAAATTTTGGATGTTGTAAATTTTTTAATATACAAAAGACATTATTGATAATTAAATTAAAATAGATTAGTAAATTAAATATATTTAAAATTAATTATTTATTAGGCGTAGGCTACGAATAAAAAATCGCGATTCATCTGTAGCCTACGCTTTAAATTCAAGATTCAAATATTAATTTCAAATCAATCAAATTACTTGATTTTATTATAAAAACTTTTACTCAATAGTTTTCTTTTATCATTTCTGATTTAAATTTTTAATTATTTACTAATCTGATACTTCTGATTAAGAGTTAAGTATTTAGATATACCTTCCTTAAATATCATTTCAAGTTATCATTGTTATTTTCTATTATTATTATTCATTCATATTCTAATATTTTTTTGATAAATAAATTATTCGTAATTTCAATGTTATAATAGTTTTGATTAAATTCCTTATTTTAATTTCAAATATTTTATTCAATTTTTTATGTATTCTTTTTTATTTAATATATCATTCTTGAATCTAAAGTTCATTTTGAATTTTTCTGGTTTCGAACTTTTGAATCCTAATTTTAACTATTTTGAATCAGTTTCTGCTATAAATATTGAAATTATACCAATAAATCAAAATATATTTCTTTCAACAGAAATATTAAAAAGCAAAGTTCGGAAAATAAATAAACAAAATTAAAATTAGTTTGCTTTAATTGTGAAAAATACAAACTTATAAATTAATATAAAACAATTTTATCTTAAAGTTTTTTAATAATTTTTGTTCATAATTGAATTTCATTGATGAAATATTGATGGAAGATTAATTTTATAATTTTGAGAAATCAATAATTTTTATAAAATTTCTGTATTTTATATTAAAAATGCGATAAAACTTTCAAGAAGTTAATATATTATTGTATAGAATTAAAATAATTGCATAATTGTTATAAATCAAGTAATTTGATTGATTTGAAATTAATATTTTAATCTTGAATTTAAAGCGTAGGCTACCGATGAATCCCAATTTTTTACTCGGTAGCCTACGCCTAATAAATAATTAATTTTAAATATATTTAATTTACTAATCTATTTTAATTTAATTATCAATAATGTCTTTTGTATATTAAAAAATTTACAACATCCAAAATTTTTGTATCTTTACTAAATCCTGGAAATGCCAAACAAATTATTGCAGACTTTATTCAACAGCTCAGTCAAGGAAATGTTCCAACATTTGATTAACCTATGAGCTAAATGAACCAGTATGGAGGGTTTACAGGTATTAATCAAAATATGAGGCAAATGACACCTAATCCCATGATGGTAGGTTATTAACAGTAATTCAGATAGCAGTTCAATCCATATATGGCTAGATAAATTGTCCCTCAAAACTAAATGATGATATGTCACCCTAATATGATGATGGGCCACTCTAATATGATGATGGGGTAACAAAACATGATGAGACCTAATATGTTTCCGGTGAATTAAATGAATGCTTTTAACATGCCTTTAAATCAGTTTAGACCAAACGTATCAAATCCAATTATGCAAAATCTTCCGTTAATAAATCAACAGCAACCTTTGGTAAGAATTAATTGTTAATAAAGTTTATAGGTCAATGATTAATAGCAAATTAATCAAAATCAATCTATGCAAAGTCAAATAGGGCAAGGAGAAATTCAAACTAAGCAGCACAAACAAACTAACCAGGCTCAGCTCAGTAAATGATGAAAATTTTGATTAGTATGATCAAGTCAGACTAACAACAGCAATCAAATCCAGAGCAGCAAATTTAACAATAGCTTCCAAATCAAACTCCCATAGATCCTTTTTTAATGAATGATTAAAGTGTTTAATCGCATAATCCTACTAATCCATCATTAAATATGCAGTAAAACTATTTCTCCACTCCGATGGGTAGTTAGTTTATGCATAATAATCATAATTAATCTAATTTGATTCCTTCTTTCACCTGGAAGTAGATGGCAGGTGCTTCTTATCCCATTTAAAACCCCAAAACCCTTTGAGTAGTTTGATTGAGTTTTTGATTGATAATAGTAGACTATTAGTGCATACTTTATTAGGGTTTTAATAGGGTTTATGTAGGGGTTTAATGTTTAAATATTAGTAAATTATGTGAAGATATCAAGCGAGTTTTTTAATATTTTCACACAAATATAAGCTTAGAGTCATGTGGTAGTTCTCTGAATTTTATCTTTTTAAGATGATATTTGATAGAGTCTATTGTTACTTCATTTTCCTTGTCTGGTTTGATGATAGCTTTGTAAGCAAGGTCTCTTAGGCCTCCATTTATCTTGTATTTATCCAGATATTGCTTGATTCTTTGCTTAGAATCTTTCTCAGCTTTGCAGCTAAAGTAATCATTCCTTGGCATATCATTCTCTATTATTACTGCTGCTAGTGTCCATATATCTCATGCAGTATCTCCGTCCCTCCAATCTTCTCTCTCAGGTAAATATCCAGGAGTGCCTAATACTCTAATACGTTACCAAGAGCTGAGGCTTATACTCTTTAAGCTCTGTTGAAATCAATGATATATACTTTAAGAGGTTGAAAGTTTATCATGATATTTTCTGGCTTCAAATCTCTATGAACTTAACCAATTTTGTGAAGCACTTCAATGCCCACCAGTATCTGCTACACTATCTAGCTAATTTATCTTTGGCATCTGTTGTCAGATAAAAATTCTCTGTAAGTCATTTCTTAAGGAGGGGAAGTCTAAATGCTACATGATCTTTTGCTAGTAAGATGGCATCAAGCTGAATGATATGCTCACACTCATAAAACTATGCCCTTTAAAGAGAGTAATACTCATTAGCAAATTGCATCTAGATTACTCTCTTCTCTATTTTATTCTCTAGAGTGAGATTGCTATCAATGCAAGAATCTATATCAATAATCTTTAAGATTGGGATCTTCGTGGCTTCAATTTTTACCATAATTTTAATGAACTCTGATATAGGAAAGTTCTAGACTGCTTTCTTCAACTTGAGATGCTTCTTTACCTATTCTCTCTGCGACTCTTCTGGGTTTCTTGATCTTCTTTTTTAGATGAATTTATCTCCAGTAGGTTCATGAATAAAGACAAAACTTTAATTGTGCTTTTTCTTTAAGTGCACTTTGAGGTCTCTTGTATGAGCATATAGCTTCTCACAGATCTCACAGAGATACTTCCCATCTTTCTTTTAGTGCTTTAGATATAGGCGAGGTACATCGTTGTGTATATCTCTTACATGTCTCTTATAAGCTGACTTGCAAGTGAAAACTTTATCGCAGTCTTTGCATTAATAGTCAACTTTTGCTTTTCTAATTTATTGTTCAATTGTAAGTTCTTTTACCTCTTCCTCAACTTGAGCGGCCTCCTGGATGACCTCCTTCTTAACTTATATTCAATCTGAAAGCTAGACTCGTCAAGAGTATCATAAGTCGGTTCCCACTGAGTGGAAGCGTCTCTGGTCTCAACCTTTTTTGGTTGCTGGAATGGTAATTATTATTGCTTTGATCTAAGTAATGCCGCTCTTTTCAAAATGTTAGCGCTCATTTTAGTTTGCTGATTTATTTAAAAATAATAATGATAAAATACAGCTAGGTATACAATAATAGAGTGTTAGGCATCCAGGTAATTACTTTGCTGAGAGGGAAGAAAAATGAAGCATCGTAAACTATTATTATTTTAAATACTTTATGAGAATACTATACTATTTAGCCAATTAAAAAGCTCCTAATAAAGTTTTTTTTCTTTAGTATTTCCTCCAAATTAAGTTTGAACTTAATTTGGAGGTATAGTTATTGAACATTTTTAAATTTAAAATCCTCCTAATTAAGTTTTAACCTTAAAATTTAACTTATAATAAAGTTTGAACTTAATTTGAGGACCTCCTAAAACTAAAAGAATTAAACATTATTAGGAGCAATTTAATGGAGATAGATTGATAAAAATGGAAATAAATCAGTAAAACTTGGAATAAGTTTTTCAAGGCTTATCCGCACACCTTTTCAAGGTTGACCTCCAGCAAGTCCTCCCTATTTAGAAGTAAGATTTTATAAACTTAGAATGGATATCCATAATTTTAAATTTCATTAACATTTCAAGAAAGAGGAAGCAAGATGGAGTCTATGAATGATGCATTGAAGAGAATTTAATCTCAAGATTTAATAGGAAAATTTCGAAGTAAGAGGACCTTTATAGATATTTGGTATAGCAAGGTAAGTTCTTAAGTAAGATTAATAAATCCATTATAGTTGGACTCTTCTTGCCAACTTAGGAGGGAAATAAAATCTCATTCTTAAAATCCTTACTAAGTGAAGAGAAAAAACATTTAAGACTAATGAAATAAAGATGGTTGAGATCCCTAACTACCCAGAAATGTCAGTAACAAATTCCTATGATGATGCTATGAGTGATCCATATGTTGCTCTCTATCTACGATCAAAGTTGCAACTCTCTAATAAGTTGCCTGAGAGGAACTTCTTCTTTGGAGTTCTTGGAACTTTGAAACCTGAATACTTAAATGAAGTTATATAAGAAGCTCACAAGAAACGATACAGCATCTCTCCTGAAGAGAAAGAGAAGCAGGGAATTAAAATAAGTGACTCCTGGCTGTAGGAACTGCAGAAGCATCCATTCATTTCAAGTAAGCTTAGAGTTCTAACCTTATAGAAAAACCTGGCACTGCTATTTTCTTGATGAAAGAGCGTAGCAAATTAAACAGAGAGAGGAAGTCTTAAGTAAAACACGAACTAAGTAAGAGACTCTACAAATACTTTTAATAACCAGATGAGAACATAGATTCTGGAGCTGGCACTAAGAGAAGAAACATGGGTCCAAGCAAGCCATAAGAGAAAGAAAAGAAAGAGAAGGCAAACCCATTTATGAGCTGATTTAATATGTAATATATTCATTCGCTTAAGTCTAAAAATAATTTATAAACTCAAAATCTCCCTTCTCTTGCGCTTACTTTTGCTTTTCATCGCTGACTCTCTTAGCAACACTCTTGATAAAATCTACTGTATCTATCTTTAAATCATGCATCAAGTGATAGAGCAGAAGCATCTTGTTGTGGCCTTTTAATAACCCCCAATATAACTCAATTCCATTAAACTGAGGGCTATAAGGAACATTATATACAGATGTTATATTAAGGCTTTCATATTCCTTCCTTGAGTCTTTGGTTTTATGAACTGATAGGTTATCCTCAAACAAGATGATCTCTTAGTCAGCATACTTATCTCGGAGCTATTACAAGAACTAGATATATTATTCAGTCTTAATAGAGCGAGGGTGGATAACATAAGTCTCGAGGCCACTATCTTCACTTATTCAACCAAGAATAGCATGAGTTTATACCTTAACTTTTTAGTCATAAACTTCTATATTACTATACCTCTTGTACCAAGACCTGGATATATAGGTATTGAATGTAAACACAGCTTCATCAGCGTGTATGAACTTAATATTGCTAAAATAGATAAAATAGGAAATCTGATAAATTAATCAAAAATTAAATATATTAAATTAGTTTTAACCAACTTTACATCTCGTTTCTATTTGAACACTTATAGCGAAATCTTGAGAATTATATCAAAGTTGAACTGAAATAGTTGAAATCATAGCTGAATGTGTGAATTTCTAAACTGGATCATTAGTTGAGTTACCAGTAGCAATTTTTACTGTTTGTTTATAAAAATCATTGGCAGTCATCAAAATTTTGATCTAAATGTCATGATCGAGAGTGGAATCACCATAAATGGTCAATATCTCGTTGCTTGATGAGTTTTGGGTGAAATTTAGGACCCTTTCGTATTCTCCATGTTTTAAAACCCCCAGCTCACCAACTTTCAAGTCCTGCTCGACTGTTAGAGCACAAAATTCAGCAGCTTTAGTGGAGGAGGAGACAAAATGACGATTTTAATGAGCGAAAATGAGAGAGGTTTTTGGATTTTTGGGTTTGATTAGTTAAAATTAAAACTTAAAAGTGTGATATGTAATAAGGGGGCTTTTAATCAATAAATTTGAGGATTAAAATGCTGTTTCAGTATGTATTGGTGTCTTCTATAGCCCCTGCACTTCAACTCATCGCATTTCAGCCCAACTTCACACAAAGCCATGCTTGATGGTGCTGCACCACTGCTTCACGCTGAAAGCCCAGAGCTTGTTGACGTCTGTCTTGGTCATTGCCTTCAGAATCTGCGAAAGCCGCTTCACCAGGTGGATCCTATGAAAAGTTAGGCCCAAAATACTTACTTGCTGTCTGCTTGCTCCTAGCAGAGGTGCCTCTTGATGTAGGAGAACAACTGCTCGATAGGGTTAAGCCAGGGTGAGTACTCTGCATTGAAGAGGACAGTGACCTTGAACTTCCTAGCAGTCTCCAGCACCTCTGAATACTTGTGAATGACTGCGTTGTCCATAAGCAGCACGATCTTTTTATGGGCGAGATCCTTGTCTGTGCGCAGCTGGCGTAGGGTATGATAGAGGAAGTTCTCAAATAGCACAGCATCGAAAGCCCCTTCAATGATTTGGCTGGAGACCAGCTGATCCTTAGTGATTGCTGCTATAAAACTCATCGAGAACTGCTGCTTCTTAGTTTTTTCCTTGGTTATAGAGAGATTTCTAGCCATAATGCCATAAGTCCCCAACCTCTAGCTGACTTGCTGTCTGACAACTGCAATGGGAGTATAATGTAATGATGGTTATGCATCGATGTTACCAGAATCTGCTATGGGTGCTTAGTCGTTTCTCTAGTTGGGTATACTTAGCTTGGTATAAACTAAAGTAGTATAAAACCATGAAACTAAAGCTTACCTTCCTATTCCTTCACTGTGACTATACTGCTGCTCTCTGCCCTGCTTGACAGCTGCAAACGTCTAGGTGTAATACCTATCTAGTTTTCATGGGCTGCTACATTGATCATCTCACTACCCTTACGCTTACTTGATTGCAGCCTGAGGCTGGCTAGGTTCTGAACTAATGGAGTAAGAGTGGAAGCCGATTTCAGAGGGGTTTATGGTTGACTTACAGGCTTCTTGGAAGAGCTCTATATTCTGAACGCGTTGAAGTGCTTCTGCAGGGATGTGTATTAAGCACTGCCCTCTGGGTCTTCCAAGATAGGTGACAGCTGAGTATTCCTATATTTATCGCTGCACTTGACAGGGGTGGCAGCAATGCTCTGCTCCCTACTATCAAAGGTATGCTATGCTTAGGTGGAAGTTATCCTCCATAACTTAGGAAATATCGATTTCGAGTTTGGCCTTGGAATCTTCGACGGAACAATTCCAGATCCAGACATTATTCGTTCAGTATTTCTAACATGGCCCTCTTAACTTGGATAAAATCCTTACCCATCTAGACTACCCATTCTTGATCTACTGACGACGCTGTACTCAATCAGTTAAGCAAACATAGCAATACTTACCTACTGGTTCCCGGAGTTGCTTGGAGTCTCAGATTTTCAGGTTTCAGGTTATTTTCATCTTGAGTTGCAACTGGACTTTACGAAATGGCAATGTTTGATCCGTTCATTTGATCCTGCTACTTAACCCCAGTGATATTCGACATACGTGTTTCTCTGTTGGGGTAGCAAGACAGCATTTCACCATACTCAAAGACATCGTCGGTGACGAGGACCTCGGTCTTACCAATTGCAGGTGTCAGGGAGGAGTCGATTACACGATTTTCCTAGTGAAGAGCAGCTGAATTGAAACTCCATTATTTTGTAGGCAAGTAATCGCTTCTGAAGTTTGATTCATCAACTGATATAATTACAGCATCTTCCAAGAATAGCTGAGCAAGCAGTCTTGACACCCAAAGCCTCTTATCGTTGAATGATGGATCCCTATACTTAGCGTTGGCGTTCTGGGCTTTGCCATATCTCAAATGGAAACTTTCCTTTAGTACTTTCAAGAGAGTAGCAACGCAAGGCACTGCGAGGTTCTTAAATTCTTATTCTTTACACTGCATTTCAAGCAGGTTATGATGAAGGCGCCAGCCAGTGATCTTGTAGATGCCCTGCTGTTAGAGTACTGTCGCAATAGCCTTCAGCAACAACGGGTTGCTCCTGGTATTCTTCCTCCCATTCTTCAGCTTTGGCTTTGGATTAAGCACTCTGTGCTCCACCTCCAACTTGAACTTTTCAACGGCTTTGTAAACAAAACGTCGATCCACACCCATCTAAAGAGCAATGTCCTTGGGCTTCATGCCTTCCACCTTATAATGTTGTACTACAGAGATCTTTTTAAATGCCAGCATCGCATCTCTGCGTTTAAGATATGGATTCTTTGATGATCCATTCATTACTTCATAGTTTGAATGATTTCGATTGAGAAAATCGATACTCCCATCCTGCTCTCTCATGAAGTCTTGAAGACCCTGCCAAAGCTCATCACGATACTTGATCTGCAGGTTCTTGGGCATTACATTAGGGTTTCCTTATGTTGAAGACTATGATGGTTTTCTAATCATTCGAAGGAACTGTTCGAGGCCATAACATAGCTGGTCGTCAGTTGCCAAACTCTCAATATCGACTAAGGATGATACTGCCCATTTAACATTCTCCAAGGGCAGTCTGATGATTTGCCCACCCAGTATGCCCATCGTTGATGGTGGCACCTAACCCATTGTTGAGGAGAGTACCCGAGGTGTAAGTGAGCTTCGCTGGTTTAGGATTCGAGGGGAAGTTAGTGCCTAGCACGACTGATGTCAACTTTAGTATAGTCTTTTGCTAGGGCTTCAACGTACTTTGCTTAATCTCCTCAAGTTGCTGATTACATAAAAATCCATAGTTCAGTATTGAATGCGAAAAAAAGCTCTACTAAGAGTGTGAATTAATTGACTATTGATCACTACCTGTATACTGTGAAAGTGATTCCATGTACAGGAGGGGTTTCGGGGTTTTGATATAAATTAAAATATAAACTTATATACTAGTTATTAAAAATCAGTAGTATTAATATAGCTATGATATATAAGCGATTAATTATTTAACAAACTGAACTTAAATTTCAATATTTTACACCTATTGCTGGGTAGATGCCGCAACCCATCATCATTGCTGCTGGCCATTGACGATTTTAGCCATGATTGCCCAATATTCATCGAATTGCTGGAGTGGTCAGCGAATTGAGTGGAAATTTTGTGATTTGGAACTTAGTTATAAAAATTGAATTCAGATTTTAGATTTTATCTATAAATTATTAAACATACCCCTCTTATCTACTCATAAACCTCATTATACCCCCAACCTCTCACACTACTCCCTTTAATCACTCAACACTCTATTTAATCATCTCAAATTCATTCAATCTCAAATCAATCAACTATCAGGGGTTTGGGGTTTGGGAGTTTTGTTGGCTTTGCCAACCATATTTTTGAACCCCCTCAGATCGGTAGGTCGGTGGCCCCGCCCAATTTCTGATCTGAGGCCACTTTTCAGGGACCTCCTCATTTCCCCCGGATGCACCATGAGGTCTACCCTTGAGTCTCAGATCGATCCCAAACCACTCCCAGTCGTCTAGAAATCCAAGCCTCACTAAAGAAACATAAAAAAAGTTGGTTTTAGAGTTGAGGAACCGCGGATTTAGAAGAGGGGGTCGAATTATTTTCAATTCCAAGTTTGAAAGAGCCTATACTATCTCTAACGGATTATAGAGTATGACTTGTATGATTTTACAAAAATTATTTTCCAATCTCCTCCCCATCCCACCATCCCAACCCAAACATCGCTAAAACACTCTAGATCGACGAGATAGAAGGAAAGAAGCCGATTGGTGGTGGGAGTGGCTATATCCCATCTTGAAATGTCAGGGAGGTCGTAACGGCCTTTTTGGCCTTGAAATTTTCAAAAAAGTGCCTCCTCCTTACCCCTTGAGTCAAGCCCAGCTCACGCCCATGTGATATCTATGGTGGCTAATTGATCATAAGCATTGATAATAGTGTTTATTACTAATAACATGCAGTTATAGGGAAGATTGAGCAATAGGGGAGGTGGCAGGCTTCAAATACCAGGCAAATGGGGTCTTATTTGGACTTATTTGGCCTTAAGACCTAGAATACGGAACTTCTTTTTTCCGGAACAGCACTTTGGCTTGGCTAACTTTATGACCCCTCCACTTGAATTTAGGAAATTTTGTTAGGATAACTAGGTATTGGTGCTGTTGATAAGAAAATAACATTAAGATATGGTAGAGATGATAGAGTAAGCTTAGAGGGCAATAGACCAGCCCAAAAAACGGGCTTTAGCTTGGATTTTAAGGTTAAAGTGAAGATTATTACTTAAAATTAATACTATTACTATTCAAACATGCCTCGCTGAGGCTCGATTGCTTTCAAGCAACCCTTCCCCAGTGCAATAAACACCAGAGATTGGCTGCTCTGGCTAGAAGACCCCTCGACAGATAAATATAGTTGTCAGAGTCAGGTCATAGCCACTCACAAACCCTAAAGACTTAAAACTATGAAGTAAACAAACAACTATATCACTGTGAGCCAGGTATAAACCTAGCCACCACTTAGCTTGAGCAACGAAGAAACGAAGTTTAAAACTAACAAACAAGCAACACAAGATGAAACTCGTAACACGTGAGCTGCTGAAGAGATCTCACCTGCTGATATCCTATAGTTGTAGAAGAAGTTAAGAATATGAATAGTACTTACCAATCCCTGGAACATTTCCTTTACTTGAAGTAAAAGTTGCTTTTAAGTTAGCTAAACTCAGACCAGCCTTTTAGTTCCACCCCAAAGCTCTTTACTTGAAGTACCAGCAACAGCCCTGCAAAGCCCTTGGCGAGGATACAGCCTGAGAGGTCTTACGCCACTTCGGCCTTCAGGGTATGTACCCCAGCCCTTGAAGTGAGAGTCTCTTACAGAGCTTAGGATTGTTGGGTTTTAAAGTCAAGTTTACTTGAAGTCAAAGTTTCTGTAAAATCAAAGTCGAAATTTTACAAGTAAAGCTCAAATTATCAAAGTTGCTCAAGGAGCTATAAAAACCAAAGTAAAGTAAGTAAAAACTAAAACTTAGCAGCAATAGCACAAATTTAAGCTAGCAGCAGCTACATTCAACCTATTCGAGTTCACCATCGGTTGCTCCAACTTTCTAAAAAATAATTATAGAGGCTTAGCCTCCGAAAATTCGCGAAAATTCCGAATATTTGCCGAATAATTTTACTAAAGTAAAGTTAGAATTAATTATTGTTATTAATAATTAAAATTTTTGTTGGTGTGATGATTAGATTTAGTGGTTTGATAGTTTGAGGTGGCCACCTCTATTTGTCTCTAATTTTTATTTTAACCTTTTTTAGATTATCAGATGCAGAAGGAGCAGAAGCAGTGATGTACAACAATTTCAGCAGCAGGAGCAGATTTAAAATTAGGTAAGTAACGTTTCAATAATCTTTTTAAAAACTTTTACTAATTTAATTTTCTTATAGATTCAGAAGCAGAAGACGCAGAGTACATCAGTAGCAGAAGAAGATTAAATTAAGGTAAGTAAATGTTCCAAAATCTTTTTCTTAATTATTATTATCTTTTTAATTTTAATATAGGTTCAAGGTTGGAGAGAGAAGTGGGGTGGAACTCCCCATTATGATACTAAAATACTTACGAGATTCATACTTTTACGAGCTACGGCACCCAACTTACGCGCTACGGCACCCTCTTTACGCGCTTCGGCACTTTTGATTTTGTCTGAGTTGATTTAGGTGGTCACCTTTTGATTATTAGGGTTTTATTGTCTGAACCTCCCTCTTTTGTCTTTTATCTTTATTTTCCTCACGGCTGGTCTGAGCTCAGTTTATTGCTGAGCGAGGGCTGGCTGCTAACTTGGCTTTTATAATTTTTATTCTCATTATTTTACAAAATCTTGATGATTTCAGCAAATTATCAAAATCTAAGATTTTTCTTTGATTACTTTGATTTTAATTATTAATCAAAGTATTTAGTTTTAGCCTAATTCTTAAAACTACAGCGGTAGCCTCTCTTAGTTTAGTAATTTTATTCCTGCCTATATTTTATAATAAAATCTTAAAACCTACATTCGATGTTAGTAAATGTAGCTTATAGCGTCATGTGCAAGGTCTAAAACCCAAAACCCTTTGGAAAAAATTATTAGCATGTTTTGGGGTTTTGAAATTAATTTGATTTGACTTACTTGAATTTCTAAGCCAAAAGTGAGTAGTAGTTTAGAAGTTCTTTAATTCTGCTTTGACACCAACTCATCCTCAGCCCCTATGGCTGGCACTCTGTGCAAGTTAAGGAATGAAGCTTACCTACTTATCCTACTTCACGCTTCTTTGCCCTCCCTCCCTCCACAAGAAACTCACCAGCTCAATAAGTGTTCAGCAGAGCTGCATACTAAAGCTCGATCCTATACTGAGTAACTGCATTGTAATGAGAAGCAAGTTGAAATGCTTACCTTCGAAGCAGAGAGCACCCATTGAACAGTAACTTTAGCATGCAAAGCAAGCAGCTCACACCAGCGGCTCCAACTGCAACGCAGACCCAAGTCTTCTGTATATTGTTAATGATATAGGCAGATACTTACAATTGTAGCTTGGTCAAGGCACAAATCGCGGAGTGCGATGACACAAAGTAGAGAGTTGTAGTAATCATAGCAATCCAGCACAGCACAAATAGCATCGCACTCTCCACTTCCACGTTGTAAGCATGCTAAGCATCATCAGCACAGATAATTCACCAGCAAACCAGCCTCAGAGTGAGGCAGCCTCAGTTCAGCAGATCACGACGATTGAAGCAGTGAATTAAAGTTTATAAGCGTGTGAAATTAATATTCGATGGGTTACATCGAGAGTGAATTAGGGAAGTGAATTAGGTATTAAATAACGTAAATTAAATCAAAGACTCTATATCATCTGAAGGCTCTGCTCTCAAGTGCCCCTCCTCTCACACCAGCATCAGCTGCAATGCCTCCTGCTGATCAAGCACAGCTAGAAAGCATGTAGGACTCGCCATCGGCAGGAGTGATAAGCACTCTCACTGGGTCGTTGTTTGAGGAGGCCACTGTAAGTTTGAACTCGGCTCCAGCCTTTACACTGATGTTGAATTCCTCGCACTTGCAGAAGAGGTCGCCTTTATGGTTCTCCACCTCGAAAGCATCGTCCTGCTGCAGATACTTGCGTTTCCTGTACACCTACACCTGGTAAGCATTGGGCGTGTTGTGCTGGTAGACGAATTGCAGCCTGAGCGGTTCGTTCTGCTTGTCTCTGTAGTTTAGCTGTTCCATGAGTGCGTCCTGGTTTTAAATTTACTAATAATTAATAAGAGGGGAATTAGAATATAAAGCACTGTTGTAGTGTGAAGGGAATTCAGGCATTTGAGATAAGCAGAGACTTATATTAGTAATAATAACAACAATAATAGTAGTAGCAATAATAGCAACAATAGTAATAGCAGCATTAGTAATAGTAAATGCAGTGATAAGTTGATTTAATATAAAATTATGGTTTGGGGTCTTAAAATGGAAATGTTCCATATAAGTTTGAATTGGTATTGAGTATTTTAATTCTAAACCAATTGCATTCCTTTCACTTCTGTAAGTGTTAGGCTTAGGGCTAGATTCTACTCTGGATCATTGATGAGTTCTGAGTGATTAGTGACTGGTTGAGCTCAATCATCTGGTTGGAGGATGGTTGATTGAAACTAGGGTTATGATTCATGCGCTTAGCCTTCACATACTGTCTTGGCGATAATGCATCCGCATGAGACTCGAACTATGATAATGGAACTCTGGGTGCATTGAACTGTTATGACTGCTTCGATGTGCGCTTGCGTTTCTTGGTTCCCTGATTCAATAAATTCACTGCTCTCCCTCTATTGCTCACGCTCGTAATGACTGCATTCTGAAGCACACCAAACATCTCTGCAGTCAACTTGATAAACTTGTTCTTATCAAGAGTTTTCTGCTTCTGCCTGAATTCTAAACTTGCTTTGATATTTTTGGGGAAAAATTCCGGCTTGACTGTGTTTATGATCTATAGCATCACTTATTATAGCAGTATGAAATAGCATTATTAAGAAGAGTAGTCATAGATGTAGTAGTAAGTAAGTAGCAGTAGTAGCAGTGCACACTTACATTATAGAGAAATTATCTGCTGATTAATTTACCATCCTTAATATCAGGCAGATACTTGCAGATATCTGGCTCATTTTTAATATCACTGATGAGATTAATGACAGACAGCTCGTTGATCTTAGGGACACTAATAATTCTCACCTCATGATTGCGCAGAACCTATAATAATGTAAACTGCAATGCTTACTTTCTTCACTCCAAGGAATATGCCCTGAATGTACTCCAACGTGCATTCTTGGTAAGGTGGCAGGTAGAATTAAACTGCATGTATAAATGAATAATGAATTTCATACCTTGGGTGAGCAAGATAGAGTATATATCCTGCTTCGACTTCCCTAATCTTGGAAGCTCATTTGATGGCACGGAGTGCACTACCTAATTATTGATAGTTTCAGTATTGATAATGCTCATACGAGTTGGGCGATGCCCTTCCTTGACTTCCTCATCAATATCACTTTAGAATTCATTATGTGGGTTGAAGCTGGATACACCACCTCCTGATCTCTAAACATTACCATGCTTCTTAGATGGTTCAGTTCTGAACTTTAGTTGCTGACCATGACTAGCATTATTGTTTAAGTATGTATCAATCTATGTGATATTCCTCATGAACTGACCCGAGATCTAGTTGAAATCAGCTGAGTCTTCATTACCAATCTAGTTTGGAGAGTGTTCACCATGATCATGAGTCTGCTCTCTACTCTCCTCTTCAACTGGCTTCATTAATGCATCACCACCTTGCCCTGAATAGTGTGCTCTTGATCCAGACATCTAATATTTGTTTATTATAGTACTCAACCGATGGTTATAATCAAATAGAATGAATAAAGGAAGTATTTGATTTCTGAGGAGATAAATATGGACTGGAATGGTTAAATATTTAATGATATGTTTGATAATCATTCTTACTTTGCCTCTGACTACAAGGTCCTTGATTGGATAGCCATTCGTGACTCCATTGCCGAAGCTGCTCTGGAAGAATGAGCCCGTAGCGAGCTGTGAGGATCCACCACCCACTCCCTGGCTGCGCCAGGGAGTGGGGGTGGGGGGCGTCCAAGATTTCTCCATCTTCAACATCACCGCTTTGTCAACTACCTGATGCTAAGAATCGCTGTTCATTCTTATTAATTAATAGCTAGTATTAAGAATTTAACTGATAGTATCAATTTAAATTAGTGTAATATGAAATTAAAATCGGTTATTAAGAATTAAAATTAGAATCATAAATTCTTGATTGCGCAAATATATAAATCCTCCTGGATTGGAGTGGAATTGTTCCATTTCAATGCATACTAATCGCCATCACTGATTCATCATATCAAAGTGTGCATCACATACTCAACTATTCATGTATCATCTTGGATTGGCTCGAATCATACTAATTAGTAATTTAGGGTTTTATCAAGTTTTTGAAATAGATTTTGAAAAAATCAATTTCTCGATAAAACCCTAAATTACTAATTAGTATGATTCGAGCCAATCCAAGATGATACATGAATAGTTGAGTATGTGATGCACACTTTGATATGATGAATCAGTGATGGCGATTAGTATGCATTGAAATGGAACAATTCCACTCCAATCCAGGAGGATTTATATATTTGCGCAATCAAGAATTTATGATTCTAATTTTAATTCTTAATAACCGATTTTAATTTCATATTACACTAATTTAAATTGATACTATCAGTTAAATTCTTAATACTAGCTATTAATTAATAAGAATGAATAGCGATTCTTAGCATCAGGTAGTTGACAAAGCCGGTGATGTTGAAGATGGAGAAATCATGGACGCCCCCCACCCCCACTCCCTGGCGCAGCCAGGAGTGGGTGGTGGATCCTCACAGCTCGCTACGGGCTCATTCTTCCAGAGCAGCTTCGGCAATGGAGTCACGAATGGCTATCCAATCAAGGACCTTGGTGTAGTCAGAGGCAAAGTAAGAATGATAATCAAACATATCATTAAATATTTAACCATTTCAGTCCATATTTATCTCCTCAGAAATCAAATACTTCCTTTATTCATTCGATTTGATTATAACCATCGGTTGAGTACTATAATAAAATAATTTTAGATGTCTGGATCAAGAGCACACTATTCAGGGCAAGGTGGTGATGCATTAATGAAGCCAGTTGAAGAGGAGAGTAGAGAGCAGACTCATGATCATGGTGGACACTCTCCAAACTAGATTGGTAATGAAGACTCAGCTGATTTCAACTAGATCTCGGGTCAGTTCATGAGAAATATCACATAGATTGATACATACTTAAACAATAATGCTAGTCATGGTCAGCAACTAAAATTCAGAACTAAGCCATCTAAGAAGCATGGTAATGTTTAGAGATCAGGAGGTGGTGTATCAGCTTCAACCCACATAATGAATTCTAAAGTGATATTGATGAGGAAGTCAAGGAAGGGCATCGCCCAACTCGTATGAGCATTATCAATACTGAAACTATCAATAATTAGTTAGTGCACTCCGTGCCATCAAATGAGCTTGCAAGATTAGGGAAGTCGAAGCAGGATATATACTCTATCTTGCTCACCCAAGGTATGAAATTCATTAATAATTTATACATGCAGGTTAATTCTACCTGCCACCTTACCAAGAATGCACGTTGGAGTACATTCAGGGCATATTCCTTGGAGTGAAGAAAGTAAGCATTGCAGTTTACATTATTATAGGTTCTGCGCAATCATGAGGTGAGAATTATTAGTGTCCCTAAGATCAACGAGCTGTCTGTCATTAATCTCATCAGTGATATTAAAAATGAGCCAGATATCTGCAAGTATCTGCCTGATATTAAGGATGGTAAATTAATCAGCAGATAATTTCTCTATAATGTAAGTGTGCACTGCTACTACTCTTGTTACTTACTTATACTACTACATCTATGACTACTCTTCTTAATAATGCTTATTCATACTGCTATAATAAGTGATGCTATAGATCATTAACACAGTCAAGCCGGAATTTTTCCCCTCAAATATCAAAGCAAGTTTAGAATTCAGGCAGAAGCAGAAAACTCTTGATAAGAACAAGTTTATCAAGTTGACTGCAGAGATGTTTGGTGTGCTTGAGAATGCAGTCATTTCAAGCGTGAGCAATAGAGGGAGAGCAGTGAATTTATTGAATCATGGAACCAAGAAACGCAAGCGCCCATCGAAGCAGACATAACAGATCAATGCACCCCGAGTTCCATTATCATAGTTCGAGTCTCATGCGGATGCATTATCGCCAAGACAGTATGTGAAGGCTAAGCGCATGAATCATAATCCTAGTTTGAATCAACCATCCTCCAACCATATGATTGAGCTCAACCAGTCACTAATCACTCAGAACTCATCAATGATCCAGAGCTGAATCTAGCCCTAAGCCTAACACTTACAGAAATGAAAGGAATGCAATCGGTTTTAGAATTAAAATACTCAATACCGATTCAAACTTATATTGAACATTTCCATTTTAAGACCCCAAACCATAATTTTATATTAAATCAACTCATCACTGCATTTACTATTACTAATGCTGCTATTACTATTGTTGCTATTATTGCTACAACTATTATTGTTGTTATTATTACTAATATAAGTCTCTGCTTATCTCAAATGCTTGAATTCCCTTCACACTACAACAGTGCTTTATATTCTAATTCCCCACTTATTAATTATTAGTAAATTAAAAACCAGGACGCACACATGGAACAGCTAAACTACAGAGACAAGCAGAACGAACCGCTCAGGCTGCAATTCGTCTACCAGCACAACACGCCCAATGCTTACCAGGTGTAGGTGTACAGGAAACGCAAGTATCTGCAGCAAGATGATGCTTTCGAGGTGGAGAACCATAAAGGCGACCTCTTCTGCAAGTGCGAGGAATTCAACATCAGTGTAAAGGCTGGAGCCGAGTTCAAACTTCCAGTGGCCTCCTCAAACAACGACCCAGTGAGAGTGCTCATCACTCCTGCTAATGGCGAGTCCTACATGCTTTCTAGCAGTGCTTGATCAGCAGGAGGCATTGCAGCTGATGCTGGAGAGAGAGGAGGGACACTTGAGAGCAGAGCCTACAGATGATATAGAGTCTTTGATTTAATTTACGTTATTTAATACCTAATTCACTTCCCTAATTCACTCTCGATGTAACCCATCGAATATTAATTTCACACGCTTATAAACTTTAATTCACTGCAACAATCGTCGTGATCTGCTGAACTGAGGCTGCCTCACTGCTGAGGCTGGTTTGCTCGTAAATTATCTGTGCTGATGATGCTTAGCATGCCTACAACGTGGAAGTGGAGAGTGCGATGCTATTTGTGCTGTGCTGGATTGCTATGATTACTACAACTCTTCTACTTTGTGTCATCGCACTCCACGATTTGTGCCTTGACCAAGCTACAATTGTAAGTATATGCCTATATCATTAACAATATACAGAAGACTTGGGTCTGCGTTGCAGTTGGAGCAGCTGGTGTGAGCTGCTTGCTTTACATGCTAAAATTACTGTTCAATGAGAGCACTCTGCTTCGAAGGTAAGCATATCAACTTGCTTCTCATTATAATGCCAGTTAATCCAGTATATGATCGAGCTTTACTCTGCAGCTCTGCTGAACACTTATTGAGCTGGTGAGTTTCTTGTGGAGGGAGGGAGGGCAAAGAAGCGTGAAGTAGGATAAGTAGGTAAGCTTCATTCCTTAACTTGCACAGAGTGCCAGCCATAGAGGCTGAGGATGAGTGGGTGTTAAAGCAGAATTACAGAACTTTGGCAGCGATTTCTAAACTACTACTCACTTTTGGCTTAGAAATTCAAGTAAGTCAAATCAAATTAATTTCAAAACCCCAAAACATGCTAATAATTTTTTCTAAAGGGTTTTGGGTTTTAGTCCTTGCACATGACGACATCAAACTAATTTAAGAACATCGAATGTAAGTTTCAAGATTTTATTTTAAAAATATAGGCAGAAATAAAATTACTAAACAAAGAGAGGATACCGTTGTAGTTTTAAGAATTAGACTAAAACTAAATACTTGATTGATAATTAAAATCAAAATCATCAAAGAAAAATCTTAGATTTTGATAATTTGCTGAAAATCAAAGATTTTAGTAAATAATGAGAATAAAAGTATAAATGCCAAGTTAGCAGCCAGCCCTCGCCCAGCAATAAACTGAGCTCAGACCAGCCGTGAGGAAAAAAAGAAAAAGAAAGACAAGAGAGGGAGGTTCAGACAATCTAAAACCCTAATAATCTTATGGTGGCCACCTAATAATCGAAATCAGACAAATCGTAAGGTGCGGAAAGCGCGCGTATGGGTGCATAAAGCTCGTAAGGGGTGCGTAAAGCTCGTGAGGGGTGCATTGAAGCGCGTAAGGGTGCTTAGAAGCTCGTAAGGGGTGCATTGAAGCTCGTAATAATCTTAAATATCTCTTTGTGGGGAGTTCCACCCCACCTCTCTCTCCAACCTTGAACCTATAAAATGATTACACAAGATAATAATACTTTAAAAAGATTATTTGGAACAATACTTACTTTAAAATCGTTTAGATCTGCTGATGCTTGGCTGTAGCTAAATCTCTCCTGCTCTGATTCAAAGTCAAATCTAAAAATAGTTAAACAAAAAAGTAAAGATTTTTAGAAAAGATTATTGGAAAATCACTTACCTTTAAAATCATTTGAGTCTGCTGATTCTGCTGCATCTGCTGTCTTCTGCTCTTGCTGATGAACCTATGAGTGTCAAACAAATTCAAGACAATAGTGGTGGCCACCACAAACTAATAATCTTCTAAAATTCTCAAACAAAAATTTTAATTATTATAACAATAATTAATTC
>ARYC01021774.1:0-10922 GCA_000711775.1 Oxytricha trifallax
TCTTGAAAATCCAGTGGCTAATTAAAAAGGGAACCCGAAGTTTAAAGATGTTATTGGGGTAATGACTGCTAAGAAAAATTGATGCTGTTGGCACTGCTCACTATAGATGCTTGCATAGAGAGTGGATTAAATGGGGTACTCAAAGGATGGGGATTGAACATCTCTTAGACTGTGATTAAAGTCCAGTGACGGGGTCCAACTTATTCTGGGGTTTTGGCTTTGTACAAAATGGGTGGTGTGCATTTAGACTGGAAATCTAGCTTTACAGTTGCTGGCTGACCTCTACGGGAGCCAAATGCCTGAGTGGCTGCTCTTACATCAGATGGGTTTCTTCTTAGTTGTCGTCGATAAGAAGGGGACATTTTGGGGGTGAAAGTGAGAGATCCTGCATAATGGGGTCAGCAGCATTGGTTGGCTGATAAATGATGGGTACACTCGATTTGATCATCTATACTTATATGCTGTAGCATAGGTTCAAAGTTCATGGATCCTGGCTGTTCATAGAATAGTTCTCTTATGACCCATCAGTGAATGACTCTTCCATATCAAGCAACATATGGTCATTCACTATCATGGCAGGCGTGGTGGAGGCGATGTGCCCTTCCTTCTCTTCCTCAACACGTTTGACATTAGGGCTCACTCTGACTTCTAGGCAATCATTTAAGAGAATAATTTATTACCTTTGACTTGATCGTGCTTCTTAACATGGGGTTTAGCTTGAAGGGGTACATGTCTCTTGGCTTTGGCAATGGTTTTGGTTTTTGAGAGTACCAATTACTACAAACACTTGTGCTTTCTCAAGCTGTCCTCAGAGATTGACTTATGGCCGCATATGTCACAAGAGAACGTCTTACGATTCATTTTAAATTCTTCCCAAAAACCCCTGTGAACTATTTAAGATGCTTGTAATAAGAGGAAGTGGCAGTAAATGTAGTAGTGTCAGTGCATTAATGGGGGAGGAAGGGACACTACTTGCTAATCTTCTTTCTCTGATATTTTGGGGCAGCAGACTTCATTTTAGCGATTTCAATGTGTGCAAGTTAAATTGAAAAATTAATTACAATTACAATGCCGCTCTGGGGTTTTAAAGGAGCGGCGTCAAATGGAATAGCAAATGAGACATATTATAATGGGGCAGCTAACCAGTTGAGTTTAGTAGCCGACGACTGTTAATACATGTGTCATTTAGTTAGACAGCTTGAATATACGCAAGAGAATTGCAATTGCAGATTTAAAGGCCAATGGAACATTTCCAGACAAGGTTTAATTAATTAATGGCAATATTAATATAAGGAAGCTAAGATAAATATAGGAAGGTAAACAATCGCTATTGACTAAAGTAAGCAGTATAGTATGAAGTGTATTATGATAGAATGCTTAAGTAATAAGAAGCAGTGATTAGTGAATGGATTAGGGGAAATGAATTTTTATGTTTTGATTATTTTTCAAGTGGGGGTTAAGGAGATTTGGCATATCTAGTACTCAGGACTCAGGCAACTTGTTCTAAAAAATGAAGCTTGTGGATTCTGCAGCTGCAATCGTATACCCAGAGTTCCTTAGAGTAGAGTTTGACATAGTAGGTGGTAGTTGGTTTGCACTTATTGCCAGCAGTCATATCGGGGAGGTTGAGAGCATTCTTTGCCTTGTCCAATTGCTTTTAAAGTCTGGGCTTCAACTTGGGCTGTGCTATAACTTAATCTTCAATATCGGGATACACCTTCCTTTCTAGCTTCTCAGCATCATTACTCTTGAGTACTACGGCCTTGGGGTCAAGCAAAACACACATCTGATCCTCCAGCTCCCTTGCTAAAGCAAGAAGTCTTGATGCTTTGGTGCATTTATAACCCACACTCCTCATGGATTTGTTCTCCTTCAACCATTTATCGAGTAAGATATTCAGGCACATGAATCTCGAAGTTTGGGGTCTGCAAGGAATGTCAACGAAGAAGTTGACCAGCGATTGAAGTATCATGGCAATTCGCACCCCCTGAGTTGTCAATGCTCGTGTTGAATTAATAGCGTGTCTCGAAGGATTGCACAAAGTTTTCGACTTGCGATTGCGCTAGAACTTGCCAGGCTTCCAAACAATAGATGTGTTGAACTCGACGACTGGGAACTTGTCAACTTTCAAGAATTCAAACACGTCAACTTGGATATCACTTAGAACTTTGAAATATGAAAGCTACTCGCTCACATCGCAATTGTATTCGTCGATAAAGGAATGGAATAGCTTACTGAAGCTCTTACGGAGCTGGCCATTTAAATAGCTTTGGAACACTGTGGCTTTCAAAGGGTTGAAAATCTTTAAGTACTTCTCAGGCATTTTCTCTATAGTCCTTGGTGAGAGATAGAATAATACTTACCAGTGGCGACCTCGCCATAACGCTTATTTAGTAATGAGAGGTAAGCTGTGTTATAGACCATGTTTCTTAGCTCAAGCAGCTGCTCTGGTTGCAACATCAATACGATGTTAAGCTTACGTTCAATCAAGCCGTCGCAGTGTCTTCCAAAATAGCAACTGCCTTCATTATGCTCACCTACATATGGATTTAAAATCAATGTCTTACTGATTTGTCTGGAATCTCTAGCAAGGTAAATGGGAGGAGAGATTGTGAAAGGTTCCAGTGATCCATTCATGAGATCGAATTTCATTAACTTGACTTGGGCTCAGGATAGTTGAAGAAATCATAGGCAGTGTCGATAGTAGAGCCAGTCATCACTTGGGGTTGTTAGGATTCCTCAAGTTGATTTTCCTTGACTCCCAATAGTCGAAGGCCAGCTTAAGTATTCATAAATGAAGATGGGGCAAAATTAGGAATAGCAGTGTCAATCACGACTTCTTAAGCGTCAGAGTCTTCTATGATTAAGAGCTTGTGCATGCGTTGATGGTGTCTGCTCATTGTGCGTTTAAGCATCCATTTGCCACAAACTTGGCAAGGAAGTTGGTCGAACTGGCTCTACGATTTTGCATATCTAAAGTTAATAAATAAGAAGGGAATCCTTACTTTGAGAGTTGGTTGCTACTCTGGTTGCTGGCTTGCTTCAACTGATACCTTAACATTTAAATTAATATTTTAGGGAGATAGTTGGCAGAGATTCATGACTGCTGAGAAGCAGTCTATACTGTAGTGGAAATTTTCCGTCTAAATAGAAATTGGTAAAGTATATAAAGAGTTTTGGGTTTAAGAGCAATATATATATTAACTTACCAGAGCCATGATTAAGGTAAGTCCAACCATTAATTTACACCTATTGCTGGGTAGATGCCGCAACCCATCATCATTGCGGCTGGCCATTGACGATTTTAACCATCATTGCCCAATATTCATCGAATTGCTGGAGTGGTCAGCGAATTGAGTGAAATTTTGTGATTTGGAACTTAGTTATAAAAATTGAATTCAGATTTTAGATTTTAACTATAAATTATTAAACATACCCCTCTTATCTACTCATAAACCTCATTATACCCCCAACCTCTCACATTACTCCCTTTAATCACTCAACACTCTATTTAATCATCTTATACTCATTCAAAATCAATCAATCAACTATCAGGGGTTTGGGGTTGGGAGTTTTGTTGGCTTTGCCAACCATATTTTTGAACCCCCTCAGATCGGTAGGTCGGTGGCCCCAATTTCTGATCTGAGCCACTTTTCAGGGACCTCCTCATTTCCCCCGGATGCACCATGAAGTCCAACCTTGAGTCTCAGATCGACCCCAAACCACTCCCAGTCGTCTAGAAATCCAAGCCTCACTACAGAAACATAAAAAAAGTTGGTTTTAGAGGTGAGGAACCGCGGATTTAGAGGGGGGGTCGAATTATTTTCAATTCCAAGTTTGAAAGTGCCTATACTATCTCTAACGGATTATAGAATATGACTTATATGATTTTACAAAAATTATTTTCCAATCTCCTCCCCATCCCACCACCCCAACCCAAACAACGCTAATACACTCTAGATCGACGAGATAGAAGGAAAGAAGCCGATTGATGGTGGGAGTGCCTATATCCCATCTTGAAATGTCAGGAAGGTCCTAACGGCCATTTTGGCCTTGAAATTTCCAAAAAAGTGCCTCCTCCTCACCCCTTGAGTCCAGCCCAGCTCTAACCCATGTGATCACTATGGTGGATAATTGATCATAGTCATTGATAACATTGTTCATTACAAATAACATGTAACTATAGGACAGTTCAAGCAATAGGAGGGTGGTAGGCTTCAAATACCAGGCAAATGGGGTCTTATTTGGACTTGTTTGGCCTTAAGACCTAGAATATGGAACATTTCCAGAACAGCACTTTGGCTTGGCTAACTTTAGACCCTCCACCTGACTTTCAGAAATTTGGTAGGATAACTAGTCATTGGTGCCTTTAACATGACAACAACATTAGGACAGGGTAGAGATGATAGGGTAGCCTAGAGGGTAGTAGACCAGCCCAAAAGTCAGGCCAAAGCTTAGATTCTAAGGTAAAAGTGAAGAATATTACTTAAAATTAATACATACTATAACTATTCAAACATGCCTCGCTGAGGCTCAATTGCTTCCAAGCAACCCTTCCCCAGTGCAATAAACACCAGAGATTGGCTGCCCTGGCCAGAGGACCCCTCGACAGATAAATATGGCTGTCAGAGTCAGGTCATAGCCACCACACAAAAACCCTAAAGACTTAATTAACAAACAACTAAAACACTGTGAGCCAGGTATTAACCCAGCCACCACTTAGCTTGGGCAACGAAGACAAGAAGTAAAACAAACAACCAACAAAAAACTAGAAGTAAAGGTGACCTGCTGAGACGAGTTCTCAACCGCTGTTGACCTATAGTAGTAGTTAAGAATGTGAATATCACTTACCAATACCAGAGTACACTCTCAAGTAACAGTGTAAAGTTAGTAGAAAACTGAGCTCAGACCAGCTCTAAGTTCAAGTAAAGTAAAGTAAGTTCTACTACCAGCAACAGCCCTGCAAAGCCCTCGGCGAGGATACAGCCTGAGAGGTCTTACGCCACTTCGGCCTTCAGGGTGTGTACACCAACACCCTTGGAGTGAGAGTCACTCACAAAACTTAGGATTACTGGGTTTTTAATCATCAAAGTTGCAAAGTAAAAGTTAAAAGCTTTAGTTAGCTTTTTTTAAAAGCTTTAAAACAAGTAAAACTAAAACAACAAAGCAGGTTCAAAATCAAAGCTCAAGTTGAAACTATCGAATGATCTATCACAAACAACAACCTAAACCCCAAATATTTTGGGAACTTCCAAAAATTAGTTTGGGAAATTCTAGAAAGTTCTGATTTCCAAAATTGGGCTACTTAAGCCAAGCTTAAATATTTAATTGTAATTATTATTTATTTCTTGGTTTGATGTTAGTGTTTGCTTAAATTGTGGTGGCCACCTCATTGTAGTTCATTGGGAGCAGCAGCAAGTTGTTGGATAGCAGCATCATGGAAGATCAATCAAAAATCAAATCAGGAGTAAGTATCGTTCCAATTATTTTATTTTAATTTTTTATTAACTTTAACATTTTAGATTCAGCAGCAGCAACAGAGGGAAGCAGGAGCAGTAGCAGCAGCATTGAGACCTACTTAAAATCAAACAAAGGTAAGGGAGGCTTAGGTAGGCCTCGTTGAATATTAATCAAATATGTGATAACCCCCATGATGTGATAACCCCAAGATTGAGAACAATCTTCAATTTATAGGTTTATTTATAGGTATTTTAGGTACATGCAGTGGAAGATTCAGTTGAAGCAGAGCTCAGATTCAGAGATTCAAGCAGATCATTGAGTAGGGCAGATAATGATTTCAGCAAGATTCAACTTTAATTCAAGTAAGTTACTTTAATTATCTTTAGATTGAACTTCAGCAATGCCAGTATTGGAAGCAGCAGAAAGTTAGGATAGGGTGGCCACCATTTAGTGATTAGTGTGATTAGATTTATATCATCAACTTAGTGTGATTCGCTGTCTTCTACTTATATTTTATACTAGCTGGTCTGAGCTCAGTTTATTGCTGAGCGAGGCCAGCTTCAAAACTGGCTAAAGTATTGACTATAAATACTTTGATTTTTACAAAATCTCTAAATTATCTTATTAGATTTTGATTATCTCAATTCTTGTTTGATCATTACAAAATCAAATTATTATGAAAGTATTAAACTTGAGAACTTTCCCTAAAGTCAAATAGTTGCCTCTCTAAGCTCAGTAGTTTAATTTAGTCTATATTATATAAATAAATTCTTAAAACTTACACTTTCTAGTTCTAAAGAATTTGATGTCGTCATGTGCAAGCCCAAAACCCAAAACCCTTTGGCCCTAATTTTTGTAAACATGTTTTCGTTTTGGATAATTGATTTGACTTACCCTGTAATTAAACCAAAAGTAATTGTGGTTCTGGAAAAGATCCACTCAAGCTCTGTAATTCTGCTCTATCTCCCACTCATCCTCAGCCCTTTTGCCTGGCACTCTGTGCAAGTTAAGGAATAATGTCAACTTACTTGTGCTACTTCACGTTTCTCTACCCGCCCTCCCTCCACAAGAAACTCACCATGCCAATTAGTGCTTCGCACAGTTGCTCGCCTAACTCCGATCCTCTACAAGAAAAGCTAGATTTGAGTGAGGATCAAGTTGCTATACTTACCAAGTAAGCAGAATGCCAACTGAACAGTAGGTGAAGCAAGGATGGCAAGCAGTTCACACCAGCTGCTTCATCTGCAACGCAGATCCAGTCTTCTGTATGCTGTTAATGGTATAGGGTATGCTTACAATTGTAGCCTGGATGTAGCACTAATCGCAGAGTGCAATGGCCAAGTGTCAAAAGTTGTTGTAAGTACTGTAGCATCCACACTACTAGAACCATCACACTCCTCCATTTCCCCAATGCAGACATGGCAAGCATCACCAGCGCATAGTAGTAGTCGGCCAATAGCTTCAGCAGTGAAGCAACATCAGCTCAGCAGATCACGACAATCGAAGCAGTGAATTAAAGTTTTATATGCGTGTGAAATTAATATTCGATGGGTTACATCGAGAGTGAATTAGGGAAGTGAATTAGGTATTAAATAACGTAAATTAAATCAAAGACTCTATATCATCTGAAGGCTCTGCTCTCAAGTGCCCCTCCTCTCTCTCCAGCATCAGCTGCAATACCTCCTGCTGATCAAGCACAGCTAGAAAGCATGTAGGACTCGCCATCGGCAAGAGTGATAAGCACTCTCACTGGATCGTTGTTTAAGGAGGCCACTGTAAGTTTGAACTCGGCTCCAGCCTTTACACTGATGTTGAATTCCTCGCACTTGCAGAAGAGGTCGCCTTTATGGTTCTCCACCTCGAAAGCATCGTCTTGCTGTAGATACTTGCGTTTCCTGTACACCTGCACCTAGTAAGCGTTGGGCGTGTTGTGCTGGTAGACGAACTGCAGCCTGAGTGGTTCGTTCTGCTTGTCCCTGTAGTTTAGCTGTTCCATGTGTGCCTCCTGGTTTTTAATTTACTAATAATTAATAAGTGGGGAATTATATAATAAAGCACTGTTGTAGTGTGAAGGGAATTCATACATTTCAACGCACTCT
Source organism: Oxytricha trifallax (assembly GCA_000711775.1). Classification (NCBI taxonomy): domain Eukaryota; phylum Ciliophora; class Spirotrichea; order Sporadotrichida; family Oxytrichidae; genus Oxytricha; species Oxytricha trifallax. The sequence goes on from ARYC01021774.1 coordinate 7,560, forward strand.
GCGAAGCAAATGGGTTGATGCGCATGAGAAGGGAATTATAGAAAGCTATTAATGGACATTATACTAACTCTGAATGGGGGTTAAGACAAAAAATATAAACGAACAATAAAACTTAAGCTGAGTCTATTGATCCATGCTGCCCATAAGGTATGAGCGTTCACTGCATGTTGACTGCTTCAACTTGGACTCTTGGGTCTCTCACAAAGCTGGCTCACTAATTCTCCTCATCTTCCTCGATGGCCTCTTCTTGGTCTTCAACTCTTTATTTCTCAGTCTTTGCAAGGGCAGAGGATGCCAGTTCGCTTGCATTTGAATCTCTTGCTGCCTTCTTCTCCTTCTTCCCCTTCTTCTTCTACTTTGACTTAGAGTCTCTTTTATTGCAAGGATCAGCCTGCTTTTGTTTGTTTGCAGAGTTGTTGGTGGCTCCCTCTTATTCTTTCTCGACTTTCTCTTCTCAGCGTCCGAGTCGCTTCGTACTTCGATTGGATTAGGTTTACCACTAGAGTTTCCCTTCTTCTTAGCAGGCTTGGTTGCTGGTCCAATGGTTGGGCTTGGGTGAGTTGCATCGGTGGAGTGATCCTTGAAGGACTACTTCTAGAGATATGAATTTGAACTCATGCCCATTCCACCAAAGAGGTTATTCTGATGCTGTTATCCTCCGATGTAGCACATTCCTGATTGGCTGAGACCTTGGTAGTGCTGCTGGGAGAATTGAGGCATTTGATTGCTGCTCATCTGAGGATTGCTTGAAGGTGAGGGGTTAGCTTGAGACTTAGAGGTCCTGATCTTTTTCAGTCTATCTTTCTCAGCTTTGTCAGAATCCTCGATAAGTTTTTAGATCTCATTGATAAAATCAGCATGTGAGGGATCGGCAAACTTGTTCTTGAATTCTTCCATTAGTTCATCTTTTAACTCAAGGCCAGATAGATTAAAGACTCTGTTGACGAGGAGTTGTTTATCTTCCCTTGTTTAAGATTGGGAAGATCAGACATGTTGTACATAGCTTCAAAGGATTGGCATGTTGCAGTGTAGAAGGTGCTCCCATTGCTTGAATTTGCATCGATTTTGATGTCATGCTGCATTTATCGAAGCCATTCACTCATCTTAGCACAGAACACTTTACAGTCTTCCAAAGTAAACTCAGAGTGAACCACGTTGTTGAGAGAGGAGGGGTCAATAGTCTTGAAGACGAATGTGAAGAATGGCCTGTAGAATAGCTCCCTGAAATTCTGGCTGGCATCTTTGCACTAGATCAGCTTCTTCATGAACAATGTCACGTTGAATGGAATTCCTGATGCAAGAAACTCGAGGGCAGAGAGAGAACCTGAGAAGTTTTGCTTGGAGTTCTTGCAATGAAAGTTTATCTTGATGTAGTGAAGAAGTCGTTCAATTTACAAGTCTCCAAATGATCGTTCATGGATGAACTTAAGAATATCCAGGTTCGTGTGGGTGAATGAGAGAGTTCCTGTTGGAAGCAAAAGTTAATCAAACTGATTCATTTAAAATTATAAATATCCTATCAGATTCGGCTTAAATATTGTTTTGGTAATCTCAGAATGATTTGCATTGGTGTTTTGTTTAGACTTATTAGAGACCCTTATATTTTACTATTAAACATTAAAGTACTATTATATGTTAACCCCAATAAGGAACAGCACTTAAAAGTTATCCTAGTAGCAGATCTAGCATGAATCATCCTCTATGAGCTAGTAATCATAGACCTCTTTCGCCCCCAAATCAATTCTGAACTATGGGTTTCTTAGTAATCAGCAGTTCGAAGAGATCAAGACGAGCGCGCTGAAGCCATAGTCGAAGACTGCGCTCAAGTGGACACCAGTGGTGCTGGGCACCAACTTCCCCTCCAACCCCAAACCAGTGAAGCTCACCTACACCTCAGGCACCCTCCTTAACAACGGGCAGGTGCCACCGTCGACGATGGGCATACTGGGTGGGCAAATCATACGACTGCCATTGGAGAACGTTGAGTGAGCAGTGTCGTCGTTGGTCGATGTTGAAAGTTTGGCAACCGATGACCAGCTGTGTTATGGACTCGAGCAGTACCTTCGGATGATTAGAAAGCCATCGCAGTCTTCAACATAGAGGAATCCTAATGTTATGCCCAAGAACCTGTAGATCAAGCAGAGTGATGAACTGTGGTAGGGTCTGCAAGACTTCATGAAAGAGCAGAGTGGGAGTATCGATTCTCTCAATGGGGAATATTCAAACTATGAAGCCACGAATTGATCATCAAAGAACCCTTATCTCAAACGAAGAGACGCGAAGCTGGCATTGAAGAAGATCTCAGTAGTACAGCACTACAAGGTGGAGGGCATGAAGTCCAAGGACATTGCGCTTGAGATGGGTGTGGATCGACGATTTGTGTACAAGGCCATTGAGAAGTTCAAATTGGAGGTGGAACACCGAGTGCTCAATCCGAAGCCAAAGCTGAAGAATGGGAGGAAGAATACGCGGAGCAACCCGCTGTTGCTGAAGGCGATTGCCATCGTGCTCTAGCAGCAGGGCATCTACAAGGTCACTGGCTGGCGCCTGCATCATAGCTTACTTGAAATGCAAAGTAAAGATTAAGAATACAAGAACCTAACAGTGCCTTGCGTTGCTACTCTCTTGAAAGTACTGAAGGAAAGTTTCCATTTGAGATTCGGCAAAGCCCAGAACGCTAATGCCAAGTATAGAGACCCATCATTCAACGAGAAGAGGTTATGGGTATCCAGACTTCTTGCGCAGCTATTCTTGTTAGATGCTGTTATTATATCAGTGGTGAATCAAACTTCAGGAGCGATTACCTGCCTACAAAATAATGGAGTTTCAATTCAGCTGCCCTTCACAAGGAAAGTCGTGGGATCGACTCCACCCTGACGCCTGCAGTTGGCAAGACCGAGGTCCTCGTCACCGACGATGTCATACAGTATGCTGAGATGCTGTCTGGCTACCCCAACAGAGAACCAAGTATGTCGACTGTGGCTGGGGTCAGAGCACAGGATCAAAGGAAGGGATCAGACATCACACTTTTGTAAAGCCAAGTTGCAATTCAAGATGAAGATGACCTGAAACTTGGAAATCTGAGACCCCAAGCAATTCTGGGAACCAGCAGGTGAGTATTGCTATCGTTGCCTAATCGATTGAGTTTAGTGTCGTCAGCAGCTCCAGATGGGGTAGTCAAGATGGGTAAGGTTTCAACTTGGGTTAGGAGGACCAAGTTAGTAATAGTGAACGATTAGTGACTGGATCTGGAATTGTTCCATCGAAGATCCCAAGGCCAAACTCGAAATCGATCTTTGCAAAGTTACGCAGGAAATCTTCCACCCAGGGACAGCATATCTTGGATAGCAGGGAGCAGAGCAT
>ARYC01021776.1:0-17821 GCA_000711775.1 Oxytricha trifallax
AATTAAAGAAAAGAAAGAGAACTCTTTAAAAGAAGAGATAATATCGAGTTTAAGAAATGACATTGAAACTTTAGCAAACTAGCTATAATAAGTAGTTCAGCTGTAGCAGAGAGAATTAAATGAGAACAAGAAAAATAAGTCAAATAAAAAGCCTTAAAATAAAAAAAAGAGTAAATCACCTCCAAGATAAGCTAGAGATCAAAGCGAATAATCTGCTTTAAAGATAGATAGTAAGGACCAGACTATAAAATAAATTTAGCAACAACTTGAGTAATAAGTGAAACATAATGAAGATATGGAGTACTTGCTTAATGTTAAGGATTAGGAAAACAAGCATCTTAACTCATAGATTGAAAAAATTAAAGAGTAGAGCAAGGCTTAACTACTAGAGAAAGATTAAGTGATTGCTGGGCTTCATTAGTAATTGAAGTCTTAATAATTGCAGTTAGAGTAGAATGATAAAATTCAACAATAACTTCAGCAGCTAAACTAAAGAGTTGAGCAGGAAAATTAACTTTTGAAGAGTCGCAAGTAAGACTACACTAATAAATTTGACACTCTATCAAATGAAATGAATTAGCTTAAATAACTGGTAACTGATATTTAACATCATCAAGTTCCAAATGCTTAACTCAAAGAAAATGAGAGTACAATGAGTTTTGCTTAGAACTAGCAATAACAGAATCTACTTTAATCTCAGTTCTACAACTAAACAGATCAGCAGTACTTTAAGACTTCTCTCAGCAACAATTCTACCTCACCAATTAACAATAATCATGATGCTAATAGTACAGTACGAGACATTCTAAAGTAAAACATAAAGTTAGCTGTTGCCAATTCTGCTTAAAAGCGTAAAGAAATCAAGTTGGATGAGTCAATTATTTCAGCTAATGACCAAAGTGAAAATGAAAGAGTGAACAGATTTTAGAGACCAGAAAGGAATATTGTATAAGAGATTTAAGATTAGAACATCAAGCTTAGCGATGAGCTTCTTAATAAATCAGCTAACAAGCTGCTCTAAATAATCAGTCATAATAATAAAAAAATCGAGAATATGAAATTTCTTAAATATTCAAAATTATTTAAGTTAGTTGTAAATATAGTTTTTTATAATTATTTATTAGAAATCTTTAGTAATTTTTTAATTATAATTATTTTGGGACCAAGTAGTAAAAATATATTAATTTTGCTACTTGGTCCCAGTTATTATTTTTAATGTTTGAATTATTTTAAAAACTCTTTTAAATTGAATATTTATTATTTTAAAAATTAAATTACTTTTTGTTAAATTGTTCATTTAGTTGATGCTATTTGATAATAGAGAATAAATTATCTACTTTCTACTAATAAAATAAAATAAACTTAAAATCTTTTATTCTCTAAAGTGAAATATTTATATTTATATAATACATTTGATTAGCGAATAAATCTCATTTAAATTTGATTTATATTAAGTTTCATATATTCAGTAATAATTTTGATAATATGATTTTAAACTAATAAATTAAAAATCTTAAATCATAAGAGACTATCAATTTTAGTATACTTTAAATTTCAAACAAAATTATAAATATGTACTTTGAATTATTTTAATTATACAATTTAAAGCATTGAAAATGTGAATAAAGTTATATTCATTCATAATGCATAACTTTTGTATTTATGCGTTTTTATTTTCTGAATTTTGCCACTATTTTAACTGAATGAGAACACCAAATAGAAAGAATGGATCTGAGGCAAGAGTGAATGAACAGTTAAAAAATGATTAGAAATCCAATAATTCTCTTAGCCCCTACTCCAATAAAAGTTTAGCACAGCATTTTAAGAGGCAACTTGAAAAGTCTGCTGATAATAAAGACTAATCAAAGAATTCAGTTTCAGATAGAAAAGATGAGCAGAAATAGAAAGGTGGTAGACTTCAAAATTTGAGTGAAATGTTCCAATCGTCTAAGCTATCCCAATTATTCAAGAAGCCTGCTTATTACTCGTAAGTTACGAGATTTTTTAATTTATTTAATCTATAGATCAATAAGGAATACGACTACTTAAGATAAAGAAAATTCAGCTGTGAAATCCCCAAACTTAAAGAACTAATAGAATTTAAATGATCTCTCAGTAGATAATATTTCTCATATCGAAGATAAAAAGGCAAAAAGTTAAAATTACAGATTGACTAAGAGCTATGCTACAGATGTCCAATAGCCAAGAAAGAAAGAGTCTATTCATGAATTTAAAGCAAATATTAAATAAAATCCTATATAATTGAATTTATATATTTATAAATGGGTATTTGAATTATTTAAAAAGCAAAGTTGTGAGGTTAGAGAGAAACAAAAATGACTTAGAAAATAAAATGAGAGAATTTGAAGATAAAATAAGGGCAAGCAACACAAGATTAAGTCAAAGCAATATTAATTGAAATTACCCCCTAAAAGCACAAATTAATTTATATTCAAGCTAAAAGAAATATAAACTGATAAATATTTTGGAATAGATAATAATACTGTGAATTAGTTCTATGATTTAAAATGACTGATTTAATTATAATAATTTAACTTTATTTTTACTTTTAATATATTTGGAGTGATCCCATTCCTGCTAATTATAATTGAAATCTTTAAATAAATATGTCTTAAGATAATAACAAAGTGGATATGAATCAGAGCTAAAATCAGCCCACTGAAGAAGACCAGCTTCAGGAATAAGCTTAATCCCAGGTAAATTAATAACATATTTTAATTCTAATTATAGGATCAACAATTAAACTATAATTAACAGTAGTAGTTATAGCAGCAAATGAGATCTCAATAAAACCCCAACTTCTATAACTTTTTTTATCCATTTATATAATTGAATATATAAGCCTAAAAAATTGTACAATCATTCTGTATTTATTATTTAATTATAATGGACAAAGCATAATCTCAATCCCAATTAGTAGAGATAAATGATGCAAAACTCTCAAAGCCAGTACTTTTTGCCAAATATTAACTTATCTAAGCGCAAACCATGGAACCCCAGATTCCAAGTCTCTTCGCTTAGCAACCTAGCCAAGTCTCATCCATTCTACAGGGTAAGCTAAAGTTTATTATTCAGCCTAATTTGCAGTTAATAGCGAATTCTTTGCTTTAATATGGAATTTATTCATTGTTTATTTTTTAACTATAGGGGTATTTTGATAAGAATGAGAGAGTTAATGACAGGAAACTTTTATTCAATTCATTCATTATTTTATTTCATTATTTATTAAGATTTATACTTTTGAAGCCAACTCATCCAGAGAAAAGTATGAGGGAGATTATTCAAACTCAACAGACTCAGATGATGCGTAGAAGCACAAGTCAATAGAGTCTTCATAAATAAATTGAACATAGTATAGTTTTAATAAAAATACTTAGATTAAATATAAAATTTTCAGAACTGGGATGGTTACTTCAGCAAAATGCACAGCAAAAACAACGAAAAAGTTCTCACTAATTTCAGAGAATTCTTTGATAAGCCCATCGTAAATGATGCTAAGGGCTACTCAGGGTAAGTTTAATAATTATCAATTTACTTTAGCTATTATCATATTTCTTTTTTAAATAAATAAAATTTGATAATGTATTCTGTAAAACAGTTCTTTCTTACTATTCTTGATTTGTAGGAACATTAACTTTGGACCGATGGAAGTTTACAACAGATTGTCTCCAAAGGGTAAGCAAATATCTCGCAAGACTTCCTCTGACTTTTACAAATCTCAACCAGCCGAGAGATTCTTGAAGACCAACAAAAGCGTGGCTTAACTCCCAGACCCTGAAATCTTGCAATTAAGAACTCCTTAAAGTTCTTAATTTTATTTTGGAAAATTTTCAATTAAAAGTATAATTTCCTTTATTATATTAAAACTATAAATAAGTCCAGTGTAGAAGAAAATGGAGGGGAAGTGGAACTAAAGAATTGGCTTGCCAATCTCTAAGTTCAATGAGAGTGTATACCCTAGATACAGAATTACCTTTAATAATCTTTGAGAAAACAAAAACAGTCACTTATTAAGAATCGTGATCAAGAATATAAATTATTAAGTAATATTGAAAATTATTTCAAAGAATATTACTGGAGTAATTAAATCCAATAAATTTCTTAGAAATTTCAATTTTAATTACATTTTACATTTTTAATAACCTTAGTCAAAGCGAGAATTATTTAACAATTGGAGTTTAATCAAATATGATCATTTACCTCAGATTTTATATTTATTCAAGAAAAATTAATTTTCCTATTTTATTCTTAAACAGAATTAAAAATTATCAATAAAAATAAAATATAAATTTAATATCCACTTAATGAAATATTTATGCAAGAAATAACTTAATTTACTTATTATAATATAAAATTGAAGTTAAAACATTATCAAATAAAATTACAAGTAAGATATTGTATATTATATTAAAGTTTCAATGTAAAATATCTTTTATTTTAAGACAAAGTATACTACTATAAATTAAATGTAAATATAAAATATTTCTTATTCAAGGATATTTGATTGCTCTATAATAGTTATAAAATTTATAATTCATTAATGAATCTATATATATTCAAAAAGGTTATTAAATTTAATGAAATATAATTATCATAATTTTGCATTTGACAGAGTAATTAGTTTTTAAGGTATTTTTTTAAATAATATTTCTTTGCATATTAGAGTATGTTTTCCTGAGGGAGGGGCAACAATGATTTTCTTTTATTATACTCAAACAACTTAATTTTATAAACAAAAAAATCACTGAAAAAAACTTATTAAATAAGTCGCTATTATCTATTTAGAAAATTGTGATACAAATTGGAATAATATTATAGATGTCTTAAATAGCTTTTAGTTGCTTGAATATTAAAAGGAAATTTTTTATATTGCCCTTCAAGATCAAGGGTAATACCTTGCCTTATATATAATTTGAATTGATTTTTTATTCTAAACTTGAAATGACAATCATTATAAAATTATATTTGATATAATCTACTCATTTAATTATATTTGACCCAAAAACAATTATTTTTATAAATAAACCAGGATTTTCATGCAAAGAAGGAAGAGAAAAATTAATACTAATTATAAATTATACTTAAATAATTATATAAACTGAATAATAAAGTAGATAAAAAAATAATATATTTAATAAGTCGAATTAATGCATAATAAATCTTTGAGATTAAATTCTTTTAATTATAATACAAATAAAATGAGCCAAAGTCCACATAAAAGAACGCTACTAAAAGATGTTGATAATCAAGATAAAATTGGGTTGTTATTGCTAAATTTATAATGATTTATTATAAAATGTAGTTTCATAGTTTTATTTAGATGAGTTAATTTCCTATACATTTTGAATAAAAAGTTTAATAGATTCAACTGATTATTGTTTTTATATTAAAATATTATAGATAAATTTATATATGGAAAAGTGGGGACAATTGTTGAATTAGGGATATAAGTAAAATAAAAATTCTGATTAAATTCTTTTCTTAGAGGAATTAAATATAAGTAAGTTACTTGAGATATTCATTAAGGAATATTAAAGAAAAAAAATTAAAAATAATTAATTTATTAAGGAATTATTTTTAAACAATAATGAAAGAAATAAGAGACAACTAAGTAGAGTCCCCTGTTAGGGACAGCATTGACAACAAGAAATAAAAAAAATTATTTTTTTTATTAAAAATAAATTAATTAATATCTATAAAGAGAATCTAATATTTTTAGAAATTTAATACTGCCTAACAAAGTCCAGTCTAGTCAAAACAAGCATAGAGAGATTATCTCCACAGAAGACATTTAGTAAAAATAAAAAACTGCATTTTAAATTACTCAAATAATTACAAATTTTTATTAAAGCGAAGTTACAGAGAACTTATAGCACCCAAAATAGTTAAAAAAGCAAATCCCTCAATTCATTCCACAAAATGATAGTACTTTCTCACCTACCAATTTTGGGTTAGGGGGTGTCGAACGTAAAACACTTTCAAATTTCCAATCAATAAATGGAAGATCAATTCAATACTCACATGACTAGATGTAGAACTCAATTAGACCTATTTAATTGCAGGGTATCGGCCCTAATGATCATTACATGACAGAAACCAAAAAATATTTTAGTAGTTTTTAAATGAAAGGCTTGAAAAATAGTAATGTTCCACAATAAAAAGATCGATATTACTCTGTAGAGAACAGGAAAATTGACAACGGCAAAAAGTTGAAAGCTTAAGATGACAAAGATTATCTTATGCACTAAAGTTTTCACAATTAAAATTCAGCAGCAATGGACGCTACACTTACTCGAAGAATGATCGAAACCTATAATGTGCAATCGTTATAAAAAACCGAAGGTCAACAAGTTATCAGCAACTCTAATTAAGTTAGTGATAAGCTCAAGAAGTTAATCTCTTTTAATAACTAAGAAGGTTCAGACAAATTAAATAATACGCTAATAGAGTGGACGCCTTGCAGGTTCTCGTCAATTGGCTGGAAATATCAACCAGCAGGCACTAAGTAAAATCATCTCCATCATCCAAATAAGGGCAATTCTATTGGTTTCCAATAAACTTTCACTAGCTCCTTTGAACCATAATCCAAGACAATGAGTAATTTCAATCAAAGTTTTTAATCATAGACTAAGAGGACATAATAGAACACTTTTTAAAGTAGATATAAAGAGCAGTTTTAAAACAGATCAAACATTGGGTAAAGTATGAATAAGGCAGCTTCACCTGAATTGGTAAAGCAGCTTAAAGCAAATATGGAATATGGAAGTCCACCTCTCCCTCACTTATAAGTCACTAGAATTGCCTTAAATAAATCTAAGAACGATATGAACAAATCATTCGACAAGTCTTTCGACTAAATTGTTAAGAGTTCAAATTAATAAGCAGATTAAGAATTCAATCTCAAAGACATACTTTTATCTATTTAAATGCTAGTAATTATTTTTTTAAAGTCAACTCAACCATGCTTTCTCCATCGAAAGAAAAGACCCTTAAGTTTAATGTATAAACTCTTGATGGAATATTCCCAAGAAATTCTTCAAAATAAAATCAAAATTCAGAGAATCCTTAAAAAATCATGTAATAGCAATAAGCCGAAGGATTGAACATTTCAACTTGGGCTGGTATGAGAATTAAAGATGGGGGTTATGAACACTTCGGAAAAATGAGGGATGGTACAACTGACTGGGAAAGCGTTTACTATAAAAGTGGACTTTTTAAGCATATTAAATGATAGTTTATGATTAAAATTTACTTCATACATTTATTTTTATGAAATTTATCTTTAAGAAAAGTGAATTAATTATTTTCCAGAATAATTACTGATTTATTAAATAAGATTTCTATGGAGCAAAATTATCATCAGTAACAATAAGATTCCAATACTTCTTCAGTTTAGAGCTCAACCCATCGTTAAGCATAGCATAAATAGTCTCTATCCCATACCCAAAAAGTATGTATCATTTTATGATATTTTAAAATTAATTATTTTATAGTTCTATCCAAAGTACAAAGCGATTACAATAAACTCAAATGCATAAAATTCACAAAATACATCTGAACAATAAATATAAGTATTAGTGAAGCCAAATAATTCGCATCACAAAAATAAGTCCTCGCAAATAAAAATAGCTCAGTATCGCAAAGTTTCACTTCTTCACAGCGATCTATTGATTACAAAGATAGGTAGTAAATCAAAACTTCATCTATGAATGATTCTAGCTAATAAATCAAAGAAATTACTTTAAGGAAAGGTATAGTAATTTAATCTTTTACATTTTTAACTCTAAATCTTATAAAAAAAAAATTGAAAATAATATATTTAAGGTCCTCCATCACACCATCCTAACAGCGATAAAATAATTGCGAATAATAATCTAAAAGGCATGTTTACTTAAAATTAAGTGAAAGAAATGCTTCAAGATGAATAGAACTAAAAACTCTAGCTTCTCAATAAAATAAAAATTATTATATTTTATTTATGTAACTTTTTATAACAACTTTCAATTGCAGAAGAAACAAGCACTGGAATACTTCAAAAATAATTATGTACCTTAATCTGCTAGAAACGCAGACAATAAAATAATAAATTAGTTTAGTTAAAGACATCAAGAAGATTTGAATAACCCGCATTTCTAAACACAAGTCAATAATAATAATAATGACAGTAATAGTAGAAATTTCCACTTAAATATTTAAGACACTTCTCATAATGATGAAAACACAGGAGATGGTAGAAGTTTGACTCATAATCATTTGAAAAACGTCATTAAAACAGTCACTATCGATTCCAATGATCATTAGAATTTGAAAAGCTAATCAAGAATATCTGATCTACCTAAATCTACTGGTATGTATAACACTCAGTCAGCTCTGTCAACTAGATTGTAAAATTACTGAAATGGGTTACAAAGCGCATAACTTAACAAAAACTCAGCAACTCCACTGCCTGAGGCAAGATAGAGGCTTACCTCTGATAAGAATTAGCTAACTTAAAGAAAATCTCCTAAAAAATCAAACATTAAGGATAGTTCAATTAGAGGTGGTCCATCAATGCATTATAACTCATTTGGACCAGAAAATAATTCTATGGGTAGTCCTTATAAAATTCCTTCAATGAAATCAACTTAAGATAATCAAATTAGACCCTGAGTGGGAGGTTAGAATCAAAATTACTCATCAACAATTGAAACCATGAATTCAGAAGAAAAATAGATTTACAAAGAATGGGAAATCAATCAGAGAGATTTAATCCAAACACAGCAACTTACAAGCAATCGCTTCTGTACTACGAGACTTAGTATAAAGAGAAGGTAAGAGAACTAGATTTTGAAAGAAAGTAGAAGAGAAAGTTGGAAGATAGAGTAGATGAACTTGAGCATGCTTTGTATCAACATATAGATGAAAACTAAAAACTTAGAGATGAGTTAACTGAATGTATGTCTGACAATAAAGTGCTCAGTGATCACTTCTAAGTTGTTTAAGATCAAAATAAGGTCAATGAGCCTTATACAAATGAAGTTGAAGAAAAGAATATATAGCTTAATCTCGAGATTTATACTTTGAAGGAAGAGATGAAACTGATTTTGAAAGAGAGGGCTTAAGCATAGAGAAAATGTGCCTAACTTTAATTCTAAATAGATCAAATTGCTAATGAAAATAAGAAGTGGAAAGAGCAGAATGATTAACTGAAAGAAAGAATGTAATCACTGAGAAGTGTTAACAAATAAATGGAGAATAAAGCGAACAAAAACATGGTAATGCTTAGAAGAGACGACATATTCAAAGACTGTGAAAATAGAATGATTAAAGCAGAAGGGAGAGTGAAAGAGCTTGAAGACTCCCTTTCTTAATTTATTGAAGATTTTGAGACTTTAAATGGTGACTTAACAATATGTGCATAAAAGTTAGCTCTTGCTGAAGGAAGAGTAGAAACATTGAATAAGCAAAATCAGGAGCTTGAAGTTTACAATTCAGAGATACTAGAAAAATTAAGCTAGTTAGATAAGTTAACTCCATCAAAAGCTGATGTAAGTTTAAGTGCTCATTTAGATCAATCATAAGATTCGAACAAAAGGTTTGATGCAGAAGAAGTCATGAAGATGCTAGATACTTAAAACCTTCAAATTCTTACATTAACCAAGACATTAGAAAGTTTGAGAAAAGAGAACAGAGAACAATTTTAGAAGACTTTAGAATAATAAGAGAGTATATTCAATTTACAAAGCAAGATCCAAAGCTATGAGAATCATTTCGGAGGTGGTTATAATAACTTCTTAGGAGGCAGCTCTAGCTCACTAAATAAAGATAGCTAAGTAATGAATAGTATAAGCGGCGACTTATAGAGACCCTTAGCTCAATCTAACGATCCATAAGTTTTGAAGATTGAGTTTAACAGGTCAAGTCAGTATACTTTGAATCAGCATTCTTAAGAATTGTAAATGGCTGAGGGGAATTAGTAACCCTCTCCAAGAACGAATAAGTATACAAGTCTTTAAAGTTCATAGGATCCCAATTATACCTAGAGAAATAAGCTGTTTCATCTTTAACAGACTTTTGGTGGTGGTTCTTATATAAACCCATCAAAAATTATGTTGTTCCACTTTATTTTTATAACGCCTCATCAAATAACGAATATGAACTCAACGGATTAGGTGGAGGAGCTTCAGACAGTGACAACTTACGAAGCTCAAATGCAGTTCGTTCAGCAGTAAAAGAATTTTCCTTTAAAAATCAATCTAGAGATATAGACCCTAATAAAATATATGAAAAGTTTAACAATGTCAAAGACAAACATTCATCACTAAATTTTAATGCTTAAAATTCAGCCAAGAAAACAGGTATTAATCATAATCGTACAAGTAACCTAGATGCTTCATAGCAAAGTTCAGCAAAGAAAACAGCTGTACTTACTCAGATAAGTTTATGATAATAATGAGAAATTCTTAATAAATTGAGATAAAATAAATTTGTCATTTAATGAAATAATTATATGTCATAATCAGTAAATCTTTTACTGATCTTTATAAATCTGTAAAATTTGTCCTTATTGACAGTGATTGATGTTTTCCTTTATAAATTTATTTTTCACTTGAAGAGACATATTTAAAAGTTTTTTTTATTATACCTATTTTCAATAAATATTTATTTAGATATATTAAAAATATTTTTAAAAGCAGCCTACATCCAACTACAGTAACTCTTTTTTATGCAATTTTTATCCATTTTTATTTAATTATTAAATTTTCTATATTATTTATATTCTAACAATTATATTAGTTTATATAATTTTTCTTACTAATTTTAACTAATATATTTAACTTGACAAAGTTTTGTAATTATAATTAATAATTTAGAAATGTCAAAATAAGCTACTTGTAACAAACAGCACTTTCCCATGAAGCTCACTCTTACTTTAATCCTTTTGTTGCAAATTACCTAGTAAATTTAACTGCGACAAGATAAGCCAAGCTAATTACAATTTGGGAATGAAGCTGCATCCTCTAATTCAATGTAAAGATAACAACAGTGCTATGATAAATTTATGAGAGTAATGGATCCTTCTAAAAATAAAACTGGATATTAAACCATTATTTCACTGGCCACCGACCTCTGTCCTGTTACTATCAATAATATTAAGAGTAAGTTCATTCGTTAAAATATTATTTGCATCTAATGACAAATTCTTTATTACTTGAAATATTATTATGTTAAAGTTAAGCTCATCTAAACTATTAATACATAGATTAGTATAAGCCATATTTATGTACTTTTTCAAGTATATTCAGCTATTTTTACCTGTCCTAAATGAAGCTCTCTTAAGATAATCTACTCAAACAAGCTACAAGCTATTGCAGCAGATTAAACACAGTTCAAAATGCAAAGACCTAGCTTATATCAAATCTAGCTTCTCTAAACATTGATAGTGAAGTTGATTTCGTAGATCGTTCAATTTATTTTATAATTAAAGTGCAATATTAATTTAAATTTTTATGTGATTGCGAAGACTTAATAATTGACAATGAAGATAGCAACGTATGGATGGACCCAATTATTCCCTCAAGCGATATTTAAGTGGGTCCACTATGTTAGAATATATATTCGCTTTTGAAAGAAATGAAAAATCAGACTTATGAGTAAACAGAAGACATCGAAAATAACATAGATTAATCTTAAAACTCAAGTAATAGTAGTTCATTAGCAAATAAAAGAATTGTACCATTCGAATAGTACCTTGTTAAGATTAACCAGCTTTTGTAAGTCTTATTAGATAATTAAAGATTTCTGTTTTAGGCTTTTGGAATTTATGTCAGCAATTCAAATGAAATTATTCCAACAATGTTCGGACCTTAAAGTTATACAATATAAGCCAAGACAGTACTGTGAAGAATTCATAGAACCCTCTATTGATTTCTGGGATATGGAGGTACTGATATAATGTATTTTTAAATATGTTTAATTGTAGGATAATTTATGCAAGAGCACTGAATTTGATGTTAAGACAACCCTAACATGTGAATCTGTGATTAACCCAATATTTACAAAGCTGCATTAAAGTTTAATGAAAACTACAGAAGATATATTCAATGAAGTTGCTAAAAGTCAATCAAAAATCCTTATGAGAGATTTCATTTGATTATAAATAACTAATATATGACTTAATACTAATTTTACATAATTATTTATTGTAAATTTCTATAAATTGTAAAATAAAGATTAAAATAGAATATTGGGTTTTTAAGATATTGCAATCATGAGTTAATTAATTGTTAAATTATTAAGATAGTTATATTTTGCTGTGTTTATGTATAGATTTATTTCAAAACTTGATGGCATAGTCGCCATAGTCTTTGTGATTCCACTATCTTACTGCATCTTTCTCGATCTTTTATCCTTTGATAACTTATTCGATTTCATAGAAGAGTTATGCATGCAAAAAGTTTAAAATTATTTTGAAATATTATTAAACTTTTAAATCTTAAGAAATGAATAATTCACATATAAAGATGTATTATACAATAAATCCTATTAATAAAAAAAAATTGAAATCTAAAAAATAATAAAATGAATAATAAATTTTCTAATATGCCCTATATTTCTTATTGATCTAAGTAGTCGTACCAAAACAAATTCTTTGATAAGTCTCTTAACTCTCTCTCTCTTTTCATAAGTAGCTTAGTAACTCTTTCACTTGATTCCTAATAAATTGTTTAATGTATTTTTTAGTTAAACTTACCTTCAAAATCTGCTTGACTTTTTCATCAATGGACGAATTGAACTCCTAACTGACATCTTTCTACTCAACACTCAGGAAGCCTGTGTCTGCACCAAACATACCGTAATTTCTCACTGCTTCATAGGCCATTTAAGTAGCCCCCTTCAAGTCACTTCCGCAACCAGTTGTGATCTGTTCTCCTCCAAGGAAAAGCTTCTCAGCTATGTGTCCTCCCATAGCCACATCGATGTTTGCAAGGACCTTTTCTTTGTTAATTGCAAGCATGTCTGATTCATCAGGAACCATATAAGTCTAAAATTCAAATTATATTTAAAGTATAACTTACAGCACCAAGACTTCCACCTCTTGCTACAATATGCAAATGTAAGGAAAATTATAATACCAAACAATTAAAGAATTGTGATAAATGGTTGCTTTGTACAGCTTTTTAGCTCCTGGAGTGAAATAACAAGCAATAGCATGACCACTTTCATGAATAGCTGTATTAAGTTTATCTTTATCACTCATATTCAGCTTCTTTCTTTCGATGCCCATCATAATTCTATCCCTGGCATATTCAAAGTCACTCATATCTGCCATATCTTTGTATTTATGTACAGCTTCAGTAATTGCAGTGTTTACCAAGTTTTCAATTTCAGCTCCTGAAAATCATGGACACATAGTTGCCAATTTCTTTGAAGAAACATCTGCTGCTTTAGAAATTTTACTGAGATACAAGTCAAAGATGGCCTCTCTTCCATTGATATCAGGAAGAGGAACATGAATTTTCTTATCGAATCTACCTGGTCTAACAGCTGCAGGATCTAATATTTCTTCATGATTAGTTGCTCCAATAACCATAATGTTATCAGTCTTTTCGAAACCATCCATCTCTGCTAACAACTAGTTAATTGTTGCTCTGCTACTACTATGCTCTGAGTTAAATCTTCTGCTTTTACTAAGAAGTGCATCGATTTCATCGATGAAGATAATGCAAGGCTTGTTATTTTTAGCTTCTTAAAACAACTCTCTAACTCTCTTGGCTCCAACACCAACAAACATTTCATCGAAATGCGAACCTGTGCAATACATGAAACTAGTTCCAGATTCTCCAGCAATTGCTCTTGCCAATAAAGTTTTACCAGTTCCTGGTCTTCCATAGAGCAGCACTCCTTTGTGAAGCTTAGCTCCCTTAGACATATATTTTTCTGGATCTTTGATCATCTTAATCAAGTTTTCAATTTCTTCTTTAATTTCATCAACTCCCTTTACATCGTCTAATCTCTAAGAGATGTCTTTGGCTTTCTTAATATCAAACTTATAGCCTTCTAGCATACTTTTGCTATCAAAATTTTTGAAGACCATCAACAAACCGATTGCAAGAACTCCAATCAATAAAAGTTGAAAGAATAGCTCCATTCCATTTGCTATAAAAGTGTTAAAATGGAAATTCTCTTACTGATCAATATTTAAGTGAAGTTTTGTGGGTTCAATTTAGGGTCTAAACCTGTACTATCTAATTATGATATACCTCCCATAGCTATGTTATCTCTTGCAAATTCATATTAAAGTCTCACTCTCTCGGCATATTCTTATCTAGGACTTTCTGCTGCTAACTCATGCTAATCATATAATCTTATAACAGTATTATGCTTTCCATTTTTATTCAATTCCTACATTGAACAGTAAATATACATTTAAAAATATGAAAAATTCAAAAAAATCAATCATAAAAAGAAAACTTACCCTAAATAAGTCATAAGCTAATTTTAAATCCTTGGGATCATTTTCAAAAGAGCTTTGCAAGCGCTAAAGAGTCTATACATCTTCTAAAGTCATACCCTCCCCTTCTCTTAGAGTCATTGTACTGTGATAAGTTTTTGCGATGTCTAAAATAACTTAAGAGTTCTTCTGCAATAAAAGTTTTTTATTTATAAAAAGAGTCACAAATGTTATGATTTAATATAAGTTAATCTAGAGTACATAATATAAAACATATGTTGATTAAGCGATAATTTTGGTTAAGCACTGATGAACATTTCCAATTGTGTTTTTTGCTGTAATCCAAACATATTCTACATTAATCTGTTTTAACTGAGACTAGTTTTCTAAATTTGATGGAACTGTCTCTAAGGCATACACTGAGAGATTAACTGATCTATTTATGCGACTAGTTGCTTCTTAATCTATTTGTATATTAGCATTCAAAAACATAAATATGGATAAAATTATTGATAAAAAATAGCTTAATTTTAGTATGAATTTAATGAATCATTCTGATTTAGTTTATTATTAAAAAATGACAGTGACTCCTGCCTCTTTAGCAATTTTAGATAGATTAATATGATATAACATATACAATCAGGATAAAGTGTAGTCATATTAGGATCGTAGGCTGTATTAGCACCACCTACTGATATCACAACATTATCTCCAGTTTTCAATTGCAAGATTCCTTAAAATATATATTTTTTATTTTTAATTGAAAATTAATTCAATTATTTGGCATTTAAAAAATCAAAAGCATTAAAAACATAAAAATTATCATTATTGCTATGTTTTGAGTGTAAACTTAGATGGAATTATTCCAGATCTAAGTTACTACTATCTCAAATAGTTTATACCTTCATTAAATGTTTAATATTGCTTATTGCTTTGCAGTTAATTTTTCTAAACTAAAATATTTTATAGTATATTTTTATCCATATTATCACGTAGTACAAAACTTAACCTAATCACTTAAACAAAGATACTAAAATGATTAAGTTAGTGGAGATTAAAACTACGCTTATTTTTAAGTTTAAGAACCATCTTAAATTATTATATCATTATTTATTCCCTGATAAGTGGAGTTCTATTGCTAAGTTTAGTTTTGCATCGATCGTCTCTTATTCATAAAAATATTATTATTTTGAGTGATGCTCTGATTCTGGATGTTACTTATTTTATGAATTTATTTTTGAAGTTTTAATATTTAACCTTGGTGATTTCGTTTTACTTCAGAGATGAGATTCTTAAGAAGTTGTGAAATTCTTGACTATTATTAAGGTATCGAACTTAAACTTGATATAGTAAAAATCTATTAGGCAAGGTCTCAAATAAATTAAATTAAAAAATATTTAAGGTTTTATTATTTACTTGAATTATGTATAAGGTCTTCAGTGTCTTTTGATAAAGGAAATATCTTCTTAAACCTATTCTTTTAGATCCCTGTCATACATAGCAAATCTTTGGACTAATTTGATTGATCATGTTAAGCTAAAATGTTTTGCTGTAAATTTTGAAATAACTGCTTTTTCAATTAATCTCTAGCATTTCTCTTAGGTGATTATTGATAATTACTGTCTTTTTATTTTATAGTTGATTCATTTTAGTCTAATGTCTAATAATTCTTATATAGTTCTTATGACAGTTGCAGATTAATTATTTATTCTCTTGAGTCTGTTAAGTTTGTGAACCAAGGCGGTTTTTTATCCTAATATTTGATCATTAATGTGTTATCAACTTCTATACTTTTTAGTCTCATATTTTAAGATCTATTCATGTTGATTTTACTTTAAAGAGATTTATTGACACTTTCTCTTGACTATAGGGGAGTCAAATCCCTTAACAAAGCGTTTTAATAATTTTACTAGAAGATAGTTTACAAATTATTGTTAACATTAGAAAGTAGTTGCCTCGTATTTATTGGACTTCTTGAACCATTAAATGCAATTACTTGCTTTAAATTGTTTAATGGCGAAATTATTTTTGAATTTCTTTCAATAGAACTATACTACTTTGGATTTGAATGGTATTCCTTGTATTTTCAAGAGCTTATTTCTTGATAAAAAACTAAATCTATTAGATCTTTTATAAGAGCAGGCTTAATATCTTCATCAACTTTGCAATCAACCTAAAGCTGAGGCGGTGAATTAATCTCTATTAACCAGGGTTTAAAATTGGTGTCGACTAAAATGTCAAAGCCAAAAAGCTCAAAGCAATTTTAAGATAAGTTTCCAAATTTCTAAGAACTGCTTCCTACTTCTGAGCACATACTTAACAAGACTAAGACTATAATCAACTCTATATTAACCATGAGTTAATTGAAATTCAAATTTATAGAGTAATTAAGTATATAATACTTTATATCTATATAAAATAATCAAAATCCAATGTAGATTCTTATCTTAAATATTCGCGTAACTATTTAAGAGACCATTTAGACCCTGATCCAATGCCAGTTTTATCACTTGCAATATTAGGTGCATTCTTGTTTATAGAAGTGTTGGTTAAATGAATAAATTTGTTGTGAATGTTTTGTAAGGAAAACTTCTATGTTGAAAATCTTACAAGACCTTCTTCATAGATGTGAATAGTCAAAGGTGATATTGAGGTTACTAAAACGTATATTCTCAAATCCCATTTATACCCTTATATCAAAAGGGGGTTTGTGATGTAAACTCTTACTCTAAACAATTTAATTGAATCATTTTATCAAATTAAAGTTTCTAGTCAATTTGCAAGTTTATCTTTGAATAATATAAGGTTGCTCAAAATTTAGCTGATTTATATCGCTTAACAAAAATATGCCTCTACCCCTGCTTAAATCAGTTGGCTTACAAATCCAAACTTCTCGATGTTTTTAAGCGCTTCCATTTTATTTATTCATGATATCGTCTTAGATAGAAACATCGTATGATTGCTAAGTTTACCTGTTTGTATATGTGTCCAAAAATTTTGAATACTCATTTGGCAAAATAAATGTAAGTGGTGTTATATTATAGATGTTTCCATATGTGTTCTAAAGTTAGAAATTTTATAAAAATCTTAAAATTAGTAAGATTTTGATATTGTTTGATATAAAAATAAGATTCTCCAGTAGGACTTACTCGATATTTTTTAATAGTTCTGTAAAGTTTATCTTTAACACTTAAGTACCCAGTTGAAGGAAAGTGATTGAATTTTTAGATTGTTTTATAGGTTAACAGCTCTACATCAATTTATCTTGGTCTATCCTTTAAAAAGACAACTTTAAATTTTTAAGCTCCTACCTTTGACCCCAGAGTAAGTTGCACTAATCAGCATCATGAAAATCTTCATCAAATA
>ARYC01021777.1:0-10016 GCA_000711775.1 Oxytricha trifallax
ACTGATCAATATTTAAGTGAAGTTTTGTGGGTTCAATTTAGGGTCTAAACCTGTACTATCTAATTATGATATACCTCCCATAGCTATGTTATCTCTTGCAAATTCATATTGAAGTCTCACTCTTTCGGCATATTCTTATCTAGGACTTTCTGCTGCTAGCTCATGCTTGTCATATAATCTTATAACAGTATTATGCTTTCCATTTTTATTCAATTCCTGCATTGAACAGTAAATATACATTTAAAAATATGAAAAATTCAAAAACATCAATCATAAAAAGAAAACTTACCCTAAATAAGTCATAAGCTAATTTTAAATCCTTGGGATCATTTTCAAAAGAGCTTTGCAAGCGTTAAAGAGTCTATACATCTTCTAAAGTCATACCCTCCCCTTCTCTTAGAGTCATTGTACTGTGATAAGTTTTTGCGATGTCTAAAATTACTTAAGAGTTCTTCTGCAATAAAAGTTTTTTATTTATAAAAAGAGTTCACAAATTTTATGATTTAATATAAGTTAATCTAGAAGATACATTAATATTAAATAACATGAGTTTTTGATTGAGCGATAATTTTGGTTAAGCCCTGATGAACATTTCCAATTGTGTTTTTTGCTGTAATCCAAACATATTCTACATTTATCTGTTTTAACTGAGACTAGTTTTCTAAATTTGATGGAACTGTCTCTAAGGCATACGCTGAGAGATTAACTGATCTGTTTATGCGGCTAGTTGCTTCTTAATCTATTTGTATATTAGCATTCAAAAACATAAATATGGATAAAATTATTGATAAAAAATAGCTTAATTTTAGTATGAATTTTATGAATCATTCTGATTTAGTTTATTATTAAAAAATGACAGTGACTCCTGCCTCTTTAGCAATTTTAGATCTAGATTAATATGATATAACATGTACAATCAGGGTAAAGTGTAGTCATATTAGGATCGTAGGCTGTATTAGCACCACCTACTGATATCACAACATTATCTCCAGTTTTCAATTGCAAGATTCCTTTAAATATATATTTTATAGAATATTTTTAG
This sequence comes from Oxytricha trifallax, assembly GCA_000711775.1. NCBI lineage: Eukaryota > Ciliophora > Spirotrichea > Sporadotrichida > Oxytrichidae > Oxytricha > Oxytricha trifallax. Next base: position 1,043 of record ARYC01021777.1, read on the forward strand.
TTTAAAATTAATTCAATTATTTGGCATTTAAAAAATCAAAAGCATTAAAAACATAAAAATTATCATTATTGCTGTGTTTTGGGTGTAAACTTTGATGGAATTATTCCAGATCTAAGTTACTACTATCTCAAATAGTTTATACCTTCATTAAATGTTTAATATTGCTTATTGCTTTGCAGTTAATTTTTCTAAACTAAAATATTTTATAGTATATTTTTATGCATATTATCACGTAGTTCAAAACTTAACCTCATTACTTAAACAATGATACTAAAATGTTTAAGTTAGTTTACTAACTCTAATATGGAGATTAAAACTACGCTTATTTTTAAGTTTAAGAACCATCTTAAATTATTTTATCATTATTTATTCCCTGATAAATGGAATTCTATTGCTAAGTTTAGTGTTGCATCGATCGTCTCTTATTCATAAAAATATTATTATTTTGAGTGATGCTCTGATTCTGGATGTTACTTATTTTATGAATTTATTTTTGAAGGTTTAATATTTAAGCTTAGTGATTTCGTTTTACTTCAGTGATGAGATTCTTAAGAAGTTGTGAAATTCTTGACTGTTATTAAGGTATCGAACTTAAACTTGATATAGTAAAAATCTATTAGGCAAGGTCTCAAATAAATTAAATTAAAAAATATTTAAGGTTTTATTATTTACTTGAATTATGTATAAGGTCTTCAGTGTCTTTTGATAAAGGAAATATCTTCTTAAACCTATTCTTTTAGATCCCTGTCATACATAGCAAATCTTTGGACTAAATTTGATTGATCATGTTAAGCTAAAATGTTTTGCTGTAAATTTTGAAATAACTGCTTTTTCAATTAATCTCTAGCATTTCTCTTAGGTGATTATTGAAAATTAGTGTCTTTTTATTTTGTAATTGATTCATTTTAGTCTAATGTCTAATAATTCTTATATACTTCTTATGACAGTTGCAGATTAATTATCTATTCTCTTGAGTCTGTTAAGTTTGTGAACCAAGGCGGTTTTTTATCCTAATATTTGATCATTAATGTGTTATCAACTTCTATACTTTTTAGTCTCATATTTTAAGATCTATTCATGTTGATTTTACTTTAAAGAGATTTATTGCCACTTTCTCTTGACTATAGGGGAGTCAAATCCCTTAACAAAGCGTTTTGATAATTTTACTAGAAGATAGTTTACAAATTATTGTTAACATTAGAAAGTAGTTGCCTCGTATTTATTGGACTTCTTGAACCATTAAATGCAATTACTTGCTTTAAATTGTTTAATGGCGAAATTATTTTTGAATTTCTTTCAATAGAACTATACTACTTTGGATTTGAATGGTATTCCTTGTATTTTCAAGAGCTTATTTCTTGATAAAAAACTAAATCTATTAGATCTTTTATAAGAGCAGGCTTAATATCTTCATCAACTTTGCAATCAACCTAAAGCTGAGGCGGTGAATTAATCTCTATTAACCAGGGTTTAAAATTGGTGTCGACTAAAATGTCAAAGCCAAAAAGCTCAAAGCAATTTTAAGATAAGTTTCCAAATTTCTAAGAACTGCTTCCTACTTCTGAGCACATACTTAACAAGACTAAGACTATAATCAACTCTATATTAACCATGAGTTAATTGAAATTCAAATTTATAGAGTAATTAAGTATATAATACTTTATATCTATATAAAATAATCAAAATCCAATGTAGATTCTTATCTTAAATATTCGCGTAACTATTTAAGAGACCATTTAGACCCTGATCCAATGCCAGTTTTATCACTTGCAATATTAGGTGCATTCTTGTTTATAGAAGTGTTGGTTAAATGAATAAATTTGTTGTGAATGTTTTGTAAGGAAAACTTCTATGTTGAAAATCTTACAAGACCTTCTTCATAGATGTGAATAGTCAAAGGTGATATTGAGGTTACTAAAACGTATATTCTCAAATCCCATTTATACCCTTATATCAAAAGGGGGTTTGTGATGTAAACTCTTACTCTAAACAATTTAATTGAATCATTTTATACAAATTAAAGTTTCTAGTCAATTTGCAAGTTTATCTTTGAATAATATAAGGTTGCTCAAAATTTAGCTGATTTATATCGCTTAACAAAAATATGCCTCTACCCCTGCTTAAATCAGTTGGCTTACAAATCCAAACTTCTCGATGTTTTTAAGCGCTTCCATTTTATTTATTCATGATATCGTCTTAGATAGAAACATCGTATGATTGCTAAGTTTACCTGTTTGTATATGTGTCCAAAAATTTTGAATACTCATTTGGCAAAATAAATGTAAGTGGTGTTATATTATAGATGTTTCCATATGTGTTCTAAAGTTAGAAATTTTATAAAAATCTTAAAATTAGTAAGATTTTGATATTGTTTGATATAAAAATAAGATTCTCCAGTAGGACTTACTCGATATTTTTTAATAGTTCTGTAAAGTTTATCTTTAACACTTAAGTACCCAGTTGAAGGAAAGTGATTGAATTTTTAGATTGTTTTATAGGTTAACAGCTCTACATCAATTTATCTTGGTCTATCCTTTAAAAAGACAACTTTAAATTTTTAAGCTCCTACCTTTGACCCCAGAGTAAGTTGCACTAATCAGCATCATGAAAATCTTCATCAAATACTTCCCAACCTACAAAAAAAGCTAAAATTTATAGATGTTTACCTTATTCATCTAATAATTTTCTAAATAGCTGAGGTAGTCTTTCTGATCTATAAACTAACTTTGTTTTTTCCATAGTTTTTAAAATAAAAATATTACTGTTTTAATGAATCTTATAATTAATAAAGTCGTTTATTTTTTAGTGGAAATATTTATAATATTCCTTTTTTCTAAATTGATTCTGTTTGATTCGATTATAAACATATAAACTTAAATGAAATTAAAATTCTAAATTAGTTTAAAATGAATATTCATGTATTAAGAGAACTTTAGTATGATCTTTGAGATTCTTGCCACTATTCCAGAGATTTCTAGCTTGTATCAAACATCATTTTATTTGAGTCACCAAAGCTATCCACCTTTTTGTTAATTATCTCTTCTACATTTTATTTGGAAGTATTTATAGCTATATCATTTCCTTATAAGCTAAAATTTTTGAAAAATAAATGAATTTTAAAATGTAATTAAAAATCTGTATATAATGGTCTTTAACGCAATAAATAGAATTAAGAATATGTGAGCTTTTTCATCGACACTGCTAATTGTTTTTACATTATCCGAAGGGTCTGTTTACGAATCTCCCCAAGATATTCTGATTTCTATCGTTGTAATTATATCTTCGTTTTTGTTATTACATCAGCTCAGGACGATCCAAAATCGTCCACTTCGAGCCTCAAATGGCTTATAAGTCATTCTTAATTAAAGCTTATAAGTTCTCTTCCAAAGTATCATTTACTTGATAATCTTAATTAATTTAATAAATATAGTGATTTTAATAATTATTATTACTATAAATTAAATATGGACTACTATTAAACGAATTCTCTTAATAGAAATTTAGTTATCATTAAATTTATTACTATTATAGTTAAAAATAATATAGTTTAATTAATAATCAAAATTTCAATTAAGAAATTACATAAATGGGGCATAAATGAAGGCTTATAAGCCTGATTTAAGAATGGGCTTATAAGCCTTTGGAGGTTAGAGGAGGCCATGTTTACAATATTTTCAGCTATTTAAGTCTCAATTTTGAAGATATGAGACTTTTGAAGACAGTCAAAATATCTTGGGCTTATTCATAAATAAATCATACAGATATCTTATCTTAGAATAACTAAAACTCATTAATACCCTTATTTATTTTTGCTTGTCTTAATTGCTCTTTAGTCCATTCTCTAAGTTCAATTCCTTTTAAAATTTTGATCCTTCTACAGTAGCACCACTTAAAATTGTCAATAATCTCACTACCAGAACAGCCAAACTTTACTTCTAAAAAGATCTTTACATATTCTACCATGATTTAGAACATTGTTCTGTTTTGACACTTTAGCTTGGTTTCATCCACAAATTTAGGTTAAGGATAGACTTTTAGGCACCCTGATATTCCTTATAGACTTTAGGCTAATTCCATAAAGATTTGAGGATTCATGAGCCAGCTATAGCCAGAAGACCAGAGGAGGACTACTAGCATTGACTGGAGCAAAAAGTTTTAGCAGGCACTGAAAGTGAAATGATTATATTACAAAATTTATTAATCATATAATTTCATTATTTTTCAATTGCTTATCAAATTTTATTAATGATTTCTATTACTAATTTGTTATCTTTTAGAATCTTAAATAGGTTTGATTTTAATTATTTGTCTGGTACCTGAAGTGTTCTAGTCAAAAGTTTAATTTAAATTAAAAGTGGCGTTATTCAGCTTAGTCTAAGATTATAATTATTATTAATTGAAGTGTGATGTGAGATTTGCTATACTTGTCTCTGGAGAGAGGTTCAATGGCGATGTAGAAGCTTCTTAAAGGTTTTTTGTGACACTTAACCTTTTTAACTTTCTTAGATTTATAACAAATTTAAAGCAAAAAAGAAGTGATTAATTTTGTTTACAATTAAAAAAGAAACATATTCTTAGATTTTCCTCAAAAGAAGGATATTGCTTTTTTAATTCAATCTTTTAGAGACTTAGTGGAGAGACATTCGATTAATGAAATAAAGAGTAGTATTATTTGATATTTTTAGGATCAGGGTTTCTTCGAACTGTACTTGAATGATCCACGCTTAATCGTATTATTGGAGACATTAAAATGCTGTTTGCTTTTAGATAATTGGGTGTATAAATTCTAAATAAAATTGGTATATTAATATACATAAAATCAACTCTCAAAGCTTTTAAAATCTATTCCTATATATGTTATTAGTTATAGAGTTCATGATTAATTTTATTAATTTTGAGTTCAGGAGGAGATCTTGACTTTTGAATTTATTGCCTCTTTTTGTTAGAAAATTCACTTCTTAAATCCTAAAAATTGTATTAATTTTATTTTCTAGGATGCAGGCTTGGCAATAAAAGAGAGAGATTTCTTTCTCTTCTAGTCTCTGACTTATTATAAAGAGCACTAGGGTTTACATGGTTTTATCCAAAACAATTGATATTACTATGAGTTAATTTTTGATTTTTACTATTGACTGCTTCGTTACTTAGCTGCATACTATTTCTAGTTAGATAGTTTGTAGAATTTAGAACTGTATTACTATCACTTTATTGTCTTTGTTTCTTTTTAAAACTGATTTTGGATTGCATCATTTGCATTTTATCCAAATAATTTGCGAAATTTGTCCCACTGCTCTATAACAACTGTTGGTTTTGCTCTAGTTTATACAAATTTTTGTTATTACTATAGTTGTCTCAATTTCTTGATAGGACACTCAGCTGGTCTTTTGATGTCTAAAGCTAGACTATTTTAATTTTGGATTCATCATAAAGTGTCTAGCGAAACTAACTTTTGTCAAGAGACTGCTCTTAACTTTACTAATTTAGATCATTCAACTACTATATAGAATTTGCACTGTTATTAATCTAATGATATTGAGATAATTATTTTTGTATTTATGCCTTTGAAGTTGAATGCCCTGGAAATTAATAATTTTATTTGCTTTTGCTTGATAGATGCGATTAATTTATATCCCCTTAAACCTGATTTTACATTAATTAATAGTTTTTGTATTAAGTATCTCTTAATTTTTAATCAGAAAATGCAATGTAATCTTATGACGATTAATTATTAAAGAGCGTTTAGCTAAAAAGATTGCTAGATTTATTGCTGATCTTTTTGTTTAATTTACTGTTAGTCTTTTCTCTCAGTACTTATGAACTTTCATTTTCATTAAAAGATGAAGGAAATAGTAATTTCTCTTATTCATAGTATTTCTATAAATAATCCTGATTATATTGCTTTATTTCCAAAATGTTCCTTTAGTCTTTCTTTTTTGCTCCTTAAAGCTTTTGAATAAGTTAGGCTGATTTCTATAAATCGAACATAATGCTTTAGTTTTGGTATGAATTCAGGTCGAAAGTTTTATTATGAGATTTATATTTTTTACTCAGTTTATATTTTTGATTTCTTGAAGTTAACTCTTCGTTTTAAGTAATTAGCATGGAATAATTGAGATTGCTAGCTTGCTTTTAATTATTGTAAGCAAATTCCTTAGTTTTATTTATATTAATTGGTTTATCGAGAATCTCAACTCTAAATGGCTTACTATAATCATTATATAACTTTTATCTCTAATCTTATGTCAAAATCATATATTTAAGTTTATTCTATGATGTCTGATGTTAAGGTAGATCATCCTTAAATTGATTATTACTATGTTGTTATAAATTAGTCTTAGTATTTAAAGAATATTTTTAATTTATTGAGATTTCTTAAACTGGTAGCGGTTGCGGGTATTTGGGATCTTTGAGAACTGGATCTTTCATTTATATATATAGAATTAATTTTAATTAACTCATTTATATATATATATATATATTTTCATTATTAAAATACAAATCAGAAGAGATTGTCATAATATAATAAATCTTTTATATAAAGTTTTAAAAGATATTTATTCTAATAAAAATCTTAAATTAAATGGAGAATTCAAAGAAAAAGATAAACTTTATATAAAATATCTGATAATAGTTTAAATTTAATTTGATAAAAAACATATTTTTTATATTTTAATAGTGCTTGGAGACTCTTGTGAAGATCTATTCTTAAAGTGGAAAGAATGCCTTTGCTTGGAGAGACTCTCGACACTCATGGTTCTTACAAATCTTATGGTGGAAAAGTAAGATGCTTTAAAAGTACTACACTTCAAATCACACTTTAATTAAGATATCTCTCATCTCAAGATATTGAGATACTTATAAATTAATCGACATTTTTCAAAATCTTTGATAGGGAGCGAATTCAGCACTTGCAATTGGAAAGCTAGGTTATGATATTGAATTCTTAACTTAAGTTGGGAGTGACTTACAAGGCAGAGAGTTAATTGAAGAGCTAAAGGAAATGAAAGTTGGTACTTAGTACATTAAAACTTTGGACAAAGTAAATACAGGTAAACGAACATTTTACTTTAAAAATATTCATACTTAGGGCTTGGGTTTATCTTGCAATTGAAAATGAAAGAAAATATAGTGTAATATAAATATCCTGATTGGGTGACAGCAATTTAGAATGGTAATTATAGACTTTTTCGATGATTTTTTACAGCTAATATGATTTGCTTGCAAAGATTGATACCAGATTATGTGAATCTAGTTGCTGCAAAAATTGCACAAAAAGTTTTTCAAATCTTTTCATTATTATTTATTCACTGTCATTTTAGATGTGGGTGGAATGTCATCCAATGTTTTACCAGAACTTTACCAGTATCTAGATTACATTTCTCCAAATGAGGTAAATTAATATACTTAAACTTAACTTGCAGACTGAAATCGAAAGGATGCTCGGTAGAAAATATGATAATAACAACTTAGAGGAAGAGTTACATCAGTTTTTAAAGAAATACTCACATTTGAAATTGCTTTTGAAATAGGGAGAGACTGGTGCTACTCTGATGTATCTCAAAGATTAACAATTTAATTTATATCAACTTTTTCAAGACATTACTTTTATAATACTAAACAAGTCGATGGGGAAGTGATTAAGATATTCTCACCAGCTTACAAATTTGCTGATTTTGAACATTTGAACCTACACTTAACAGATACAGCAGGAGCAGGAGATTGCTTCACAGGTGCTTTTGCTGCTAAACTATCAGAATTTCACAAGGATGATATAAATATTCCAAACAATATTTTTTTAGTTTTGTTATAACGTTTGAATGAACTTTGAATTGATAAAAATGATAAACTTAATGAGATTGAGACTTACACAAAATGCTTGTAATTTGGCAATAGAGTTGGGTTTTTATGTGTAAGTAAGGCAGGTACTATGTCTTCAGTGCCATCTATAGAGGAGGTTGAAAGAGTTTTTGGAAAAGATATATGATTAAGATTCTTACTATTTAAATTCATATTCTTATTTTTTAATAGAGTTACTTAATATAAATGATTGATTCTAAATGAGCTTAACAAATTTGAAATCTAATGTAATTAAAATGTTATTGTATAAAAGGATAGAATTTAAAAAAAGCTTTGTGTTTTGCATTTAATAATCAAAATAGGATGAATAAACAAAATAAATAAATAAAGGCTACAAGCATAAATCTTACTAATTTAGACAAAATTGATATTTCATATTTTTTTTATTTTTATAGACAATAAGCTAAGATAATTACTTTTATTAGTCTTAATTTTATTATTATTTAGCCAATAATATTTAGATTACTCTCAATATTTCCCAAACTCCTAACTCTTAAATAACTCATATAGATTTATTTCTTAAATTAAATTTTACTAAATTTGTTTTTTTATTTCATTTTTATCAATAATTCATTTGTTAATGAATTTACTAAACTATTATTTCTAGGCCATACATTATTTGAATGAGTATAATATTAAAGTTAGGAATTATACATTTTTATTAACAAATCAAAATGATGTTATCCAAATTTCTTTTAAGATCCAAACACGCTTCCAAGCTACACTCGGCTAAATCTAGTTAGGTAACTATTTCTATTTTGAATGCTAAGTTATAAATATGTCATTAAATTGAAATAGACATGTGAATTCTTAGAAACAAATATTTTCTACAACCTAGTCATTTTTAATAAAAATTATGAAAATAATGTGAATTTTGATTTAAAAATTAAAACATAGAATATAGGTTATTATATTTATATTTATTGCTAAGTGAGTATGCAATAGATTGTAAATTAAATTTGGATAAATTAATACAATTATTGCTAAAATTAATTAAAACCAAGTTTTTATAATAAATAAAAATATTTAGTTTGATTAATGTTTTTTATTTGCTATTGTTTTTTAATTCATGCAATAGATTGATCACATTTGATACAGGTTTAATATGCATATTATT
>ARYC01021779.1:0-12178 GCA_000711775.1 Oxytricha trifallax
GACCATTACTACGGTGACGACGTGACTATCACTTGAAAACGTATTATTTCACTGTTTAGTAGTCAAATGACGTCAAAATAGGGCAGTGACCCGACCACCTCTCAACTATCAAGATATATGGTATTGTAGTTACTGCATCCGAGGTCCTTGTTGCCATTATAGTGATCAAGACCATTACTACGGAGACCATTGATTCATAGGATGAAAACGCATGATTTCAATGTTAATTTGGCGATTGACGTCAAAATAGAGCATACCATTATCACCTCTCAATTCACAAAATTAAGGTAACATTGTCATTGCCCTCTAGGTCATTGTCTCCATGACCGTAACCAAGACCACGCTGACCACGTGACATTCACCTGAAAACGCATTATTTCACTGTTTAGTCGTCGAATGACATTAAAATAGAGCAATGACCACGACCACTTCTTAAATCACCTAATAAGTAGTAACTTTTTTACTGCTTCCGTGGTCCTCGTGACCATGACCTTGACCATGGTGACCACGACCATTACTACGGTGACGACGTGACTATCACTTGAAAACGTATTATTTCACTGTTTAGTAGTCAAATGACGTCAAAATAGGGCAGTGACCCCGACCACCTCTCAACTATCAAAATATATGGTATTGTAGTTACTGCATCCGAGGTCCTCGTTGCCATTATAGTGATCAAGACCATTATGACCTCATAACTATCACTTTAAAACACATGATTTCACTGTTAATTTGACGAATGACGTCAAAATAGAGCATACAATGATCACCTCTCAATTCACAAGATTAAGGTTACATGGTCATTGCCCTCTAGGTCATTGTCTACGATGACTATAACCAAGACCATGCTGACCACGTGATTTTCACCTGAAAACGCATTATTTCACTGTTTAGTCGTCGAATGACATTAAAATAGAGCAGTGACCACAACCACTTCTTAAATCACCTAATAAGTAGTAACTTGTTCACTGCTTCCGTGGTCCTCGTGACCATGACCTTGACCATGGTGACCATGACTATTACTACGGTGACCACGTGACTATCACTTAAAAACGTAATATTTCACTGTTTAGTAGTCAAATGACGTCAAAATAGATCAGTGACTTCGACCACACCTCAACTCACCAGATATGTGGTCACTGTTTACGTAGTCCTTGTGATCATGATCGTAACCAAGACCACAGTGACCACGTGTCTTTTACTTGAAAACGACTGATTTAACTGTTAATTAGGCGATTGACGTCAAAATATGTCAGTGACCTTTATAACCTCTTATCAAAAGATTATGGATACATGGTTATTGCCTCCGTTGTCCTCGTTACCATTATAGTGACAAATACCACGGTGACAACGTGACTTTCATATGAAAACACATGATTTCACTGTTAATTAGGCGATTGACGGTCAAAATAGGGCAGTGACCATGATCACCTCTTTTCAAAAAATTATGGTTACATGGTCATTGCCACCGAGGTCATTGTCTCCATGACCGTGACAAAGACACGGTGACAACGTGACTTTCATATGAAAACACATGATTTCACTGTTAATTAGGCGATTGACTTCAAAATAGGGCAGTGATCCCAACCACCTCTCAACTATCAAGATATATGGTATTGTAGTTACTGCATCCGAGGTCCTCGTTACCATTATAGTGATCAAGACCATTATCACCACATAACAATCACTTTAAAACGCATGATTTCACTGTTAATTTTGCGATTGACGTCAAAATAGAGCAGTGACTATGACCACCTCTTAACAAAAGATTATGGTTACATGGTCATTGCCCCCGAACTCATTTTCTCCATGACCAAGACCACGGTGACAACGTGACTTTGATATGAAAACACATGATATCACTGTTAATTCGGCGATTGATGTCAAAATAGAGCATACAATGATCACCTCTCAATTCACAAGATTAAGGTTACATGGTCATTGCCCTCTAGGTCATTGTCTCCATGACCGTAACCAAGACCATGCTGACCACGTGATTTTCACCTGAAAACGCATTATTTCACTGTTTAGTCGTCGAATGACATTAAAATAGAGCAGTGACCACAACCACTTCTTAAATCACCTAATAAGTAGTAACTTGTTCACTGCTTCCGTGGTCCTCGTGACCATGACCTTGACCATGGTGACCATGACTATTACTACGGTGACCACGTGACTATCACTTAAAAACGTAATATTTCACTGTTTAGTAGTCAAATGACGTCAAAATAGATCAGTGACTTCGACCACACCTCAACTCACCAGATATGTGGTCACTGTTTACGTAGTCCTTGTGATCATGATCGTAACCAAGACCACAGTGACCACGTGTCTTTTACTTGAAAACGACTGATTTAACTGTTAATTAGGCGATTGACGTAAAATAGAGGAGTGACTATGACGACCTCTCAACTATCCAGATTTAAGGTAACGTAATCACTTCCTTCGTGGTCCGCGTGACCATGACCATGGTGAACTCGTGATTATCACTTGAAAATGAATGATTTCACTGTTAATTTGGCGATTGAAGTCAAAATAGAGCAGCTGACTATGAGCGACTCAACTATCGAGATTTAAGTAACGTAGTCACTTCCTTCGTGGTCCGCGTGACCATGACCATGGTGAACTCGTGATTATCACTTGAAAATGCATGATTTCACTGTTAATTTGGCGATTGACGTCAAAATAGAGTAGTGACTATGACCACCTCTCAACTATCCAGATTTAAGGTAACGTAGTCACTTCCTTCGTGGTCCGCGTGACCATGACCATGGTGAACTCGTGACTTTCATATGAAAACACATGATTTCACTGTTAATTAGGCGATTGACTTCAAAATAGAGCAGTGACTATGACCACCTCTCAACTATCAAGATATATGTTATTGTAGTTACTGCATCCGAGATCCTCGTTACCATTATAGTGATCAAGACCATTATGACCACATAACTATCACTTTAAAATGCATGATTTTTATGTTAATTTGTCGATTTACTTCAAAATAGGGCAGTGATCCCGACCACTTCTCAATTATCAAAATATATGGTATTGTAGTTACTGCATCCGAGGTCCTCGTTACCATTATAGTGATCAAGACCATTATGACCACATAACTATCACTTTTAAACGCATGATTTCACTGTTAATTTGGCGATTGACGTCAAAATAGAGCAGTGACTATGACCACCTTTCAACTATCCAGATTTAAGGTAACGTAGTCACTTCCTTCGTGGTCCGCGTGACCATGACCAAGTGAACTCGTGATTATCACTTGAAAATGCATGATTTCACTATTAATTAGGCGAATGACGTCAAAATAGAGCAGTGACCCCGACCACCTCTTAACTATCCAGATTTATTGTAACGTAGTCACTGCATCCGAGGTCCTCATTACCATTATAGTGATCAAGACCATTATGACCACATAACTAACACTTTAAAACGCATGATTTCACTGTTAATTAGGCGATTGACGTCAAAATAGGGCAGTGACCACGACCCTCTTTCATCTCACCAGATTTATGGTAACGTGGTCATAGAATCTTTAAATTAGTTGTGGAACTTCTTAAACAGATCCTATAATTAATCTTTATTCTTCTGCTTTCGCTACTGCTATTGGTTTTTTTCTTCCAATTAATTTCTCATCAAAAGTAGGATATTCAACTACAACTATAATAGACCAATAAAATCAGTTTACAAGCAAGAAATATGTCGATGATAATATCTCGTTAAAAATGAATGCACCTATTACTTTGAATGCCATATCTACTGGTTATCCGTGTGATGGAAATGTGTCATTAAATTTAAAAAAGATAATAAATTTGGCAGATCCTACTCTAATTCAAGATGCTTCGACGAAAAATTACACCGATCAATAAGTAGCCACAAAAATGAACGCAACTAGAGGAATCGTTTCAATCGATGATGGTAACCCAAATACTTTTAATGTTACGATGAATTATATGAAGATAATCAATTTGGCCGATCCGACATCAGCCTAGGATGCTGTTACCAAACAGTATACAGATACTTAAATAGCAACGAAATTAGCCTCAAATTCAAACCTCAATTCTATATCTAATTAAATTTAACTTCTGGTTCTGTTAATATGAACTCTTAAAAAATAATCAATCTCTCAAACTCCACGTTAGATACTGACGCTGTTAATAAGCAATATGCGGTTAGCCTCGTTACCTCCGGAAGCTCGTTCCCAGTAGGTTCAATCATCGCATGGTACTCATCAAATATTCCTACAGATTGGCTTTTATGTGACGGTCAATCGTTCAGAAGTGTAACATATCCTAACTTGTTCGCATTACTAGGCTCCGCAAATGTACCAGACTTCCGAGGATATTTCTTAAGAGGTCTAGAAGCCTCAGGAGCTCCCTCAGTAGAAACATAAGTAAACAGAACATTAAAATCAGTTTAAGCGGATATATTCAAAAGTCATAATCATCAGGGTGGATTGAGCGGAGTTGTTGCTAATGGTTCTTATGGTTTAATACGTAGATCGCCAGGTGGGGCAAATACAGTTTAAGAGACAGATATTGGTGTAGGAGAGCCTGATTTAGTATCTCAACCATAATATATTCCAAATGAAGGAGGATTAGAAACAAGACCAAAAAATATAGCAGTAAATTATATAATTAGAGCATGAATTAATGGCAATAGTTATGTTTATGGTGTTTATCCTTCTGGTGGGGATTTAGATATGACTAATACTTATAAAGTTAAAAATTTAATTGATCCAACTTAGGCCTAAGACTCAGCTACTATAAACTATGTCGATACAAGAACTATTAATTCATTATCATCTCAAACATCTAACTATTAAGCAGGAGCTTTTAAATTATAATCAACTGCTTCTGCATTTTCAGGCAATGATCTACCTAATGTTACTTGGATCTAGGCTAATACGTCTGTGGGGGTTCCAGCAAAGATATAAAACGATTTAACAACAAGTTCAAGTCTAACTGCTGGTTCTTCAGAATTTGTTTCAACAGTTAACTTAAATATGGGCCTATAAAAAATTACTGTTTTGTAAAATGGTACTAGTTAAAAATATGCTGTTAATTATGGGTAACTTTAATCATTAGGTCAATTAAAAACAAGTTATTCAACTCTAGCTTGTACTTCTTCTTCATTGAGATATTTTGTTAGCCATAATGCTAATGTTTTAAATATACTAGGAAATGGTTAATAATCATCTTTTAACTCTGATTCAAACTAATTTTACAGTTATACATCTGGTGCTTTACAGGCTATATTCGATAATTCTTAATTAAGATTTGCTAAAAGATCAAAATTCAGTACATGATCATCAACAATGTCAAATTCTGTCTATATAGATTCAAGTTCAATTAGTGCTTCAGATACAACACCAATAGTTTAAATAACATAGTAGCACATTTACAAAAGGATTATAATTAAATTAATGTAATGTTAACGCATAAATCGGTACAGAATATATTACAAACTTTAAATTTGATTCTGTTGGTAATTTCAGAAATAATGTTTAAAATTCATAAATTTTTATGTTAGGATCATTTCACCTATAGACAACACGATTTAAGGTAATTATAAATGTATAATATCAAATAGTGGTACTGGCGGTTATAATGGAGCAATCTTTGCTTAAAATGATGTACTCGCCCCTAGTTTCAGTATTTATATACCTCGAAGTTCAAGAGATTATAAAATAGCCATCTAGCCTTATAATATTGATGGTATTGAAGATATTGAATTTGTTAGTTATATGTATCGTGAATAAATATTTGATGATTTAGGATATTATTTAGATGATTAATTCCGTGGGGTCAGATAAGAATTCGGTATTATATATGAAGATGTGCCAGAATAATTTAGAAATGTAGAAAATGGGAAAAAGAATGTAAAACTATAATAAGTTAAAAGATGCTTGTCTCGCTTATCATTAAGTCGCGATTAAAGAATTAAAACAATTAGTCTAAAAATAATCTTAATTAATCAGTTAGTTAGAATCAAGAATTACTGTTCTCGAGAATTAATGATTTATTTTATAATTATGAAATGAGTTACTTATTAAAGCCGAGTTCAAAAAAGACAAAGAAATATGATCTAATCAACTAATAAATCCATAAAATAATTAGTTTTGGAGCTTAAGGTTATTAAGACTTTACAATACACAAAGATCCATAAAGAAAAGAAAGATATCTAGCCAGACACTCGAATGAAAAGTAATTATGGAAAGATAACAAAAAGAATCTAAAAACACCTGCTTATCTAGCTAAAAATATATAGTGGAATAAGGACACATTATAATAGTCAATAAAGGATGTTGAAAAAAATAGCATATTTAAAAAAACTAAAATGATTTATATATTTATTAATTTTAAAATAATTTATATAATAAATAAAATGGAATCAAATAAAGAAAGAATGGCTAAATTAAGAGCTATGAGAAAATCAGGAACAAATCAGCAAAAAGCGCCTAAAGTCAAATAGATAAAAGATGCAAAACCATCAAATACTGAAGGTGTAAAAGAAATAGATAGTGTGTTTAGTTTTTAATTTGAATTGACGAAATAAGAACTTAAAAATATACTTAAAGACAGTGATAATAAAAAGAACTGATTTAATTTATTTCAAGCTTAGTAATTTTTTTGTAACACCAAAGGATTGAAGATTTTATAGGCGAGGTATTAGTAGCAACGACTCTAATCTTTTTCGGATATAAACTAACAAGACTTAGAGTAAAGTCTACCAAATCAAAAGTTAGAACTAGTATAATGCTAGAGCAATTATTGACAGTAACAGAAGAAATGAAATAGTATAAGTCTTATCTATACGCAAATTCTCAAGACCAATAATCGAATGCTAGTGATAAGAAATAAGGATTAAGCCCTTCATTTAATAGTGGTTTATTACAACTGCCTGAGTTAAAAAGACAAACTGCTAACGGACTTTAATAACTAGAATGATTAATAATTAAATATATATTTTTTTAACCATATAAAGAATGTGTAATAAATAAAAGCTAATATAGATTCTTAGGATTTTTGGCATGACGTTGTGGGGTCTGATCGTATTATTTTGGGCTGCTAGTTTGTGTTGTGGTATTTCTTATTTGGTATTAAAAGATGCTAGCATTAAATAAAGTTGTGATTCTTTACCAATAGCTAAATTTACTATTACGACAGGCAGAACTTTATTCTTACCATTTGTGACTGTTAATGAAAAAGATGAATCAAAATATAGAATACATCCTAATGGTTAAGTTTTCTATTGTTATGATGAATTTGATACTGGTGTATAAGATGATAAAAAAAGAAATGTCGCTATAACACTTGGATATTTAGGTATTCCATTTTTATTTGGTGTTGCTATAGTTTTTGCTTATATGTTCGTAATAATAATACATGATTTAATAAAGTAGTGTAAAGAAAAATATTATTAATAAAGGAAAGCTCAAGCATAAGTACAAGATAACTAAGTTTGAATTATTTCTAACAAATAATTTTTATGCCACTTAAATGGACTGCCCCATCTGCTTTCTTGACATATCTTAATCACCTAAAATATCTTGATGCCCTGCCGACCATTTTGTAGGTGTATAATGCTGGTAAAAACAATAAAAGCAAGAACAATGTTGTATGTGCCGAACTCTTAATTCCGATATCTTAACACAGCTTAATAATTCTAAAACAATGCTTCATAACTTATTCTTTAGGTTTCAGACACATGGATAAATGGATATATATCATCTACAATCGGATACTTTAATGATTAATTCTAGACCCTTAAACTTTAAATAATTGTTGAAACTAGGTAAGATTGATAAATTATCATTAGAATAGATATAAAAACACTTAGTCGATGAATTATTTTTAAGCCTTCATTAAATATTATTTTAGTACTTTAATTAAAATATTCATTCCATTTGTACTATAGCAGTTAACCGATACTTATAACAAATTGCTTTACATGTTGATCATTTAAAAATATATGTCTGCTCTATAAATAACAAAAAAAATACCAGGATATTAGAGAATATACAATTTAGTAACGACTTAATCATATATTGATGTTTGAAGCCTCTATTTTTTATTCTTCTTGAGCATCTTCCTTTTTCTTATCTCTTTTTTAGAGAACTTTATAGCTGTTTTTTCATAAACTTCATAGGCTTTTTCAGGTTCAATCCATACTTAAGATATTTTTTAACCTTTTTTTAGATTTGATTGTTTATATAGAACATAATCTTTGCTGTTGTCGTATTTTGGATGTTTAGTCTAACCGAATTTCTTAGGGAGCTTTCTTGATTCTAACCATTCATTACGTTCTTGCTCAGACAAAAACCCCAAGAGTATTTTTTTGAATTAAGTTGAATTTGAATTTAAATCAATTACTATATTTTAATTATTATAAATAGTTGGTTGCTTTATGTAAAATTATAGTAGTACTAATATATATATATGGCCTTAATCAAAAATCAAAAAGCAACCAACTTTTAATAGGCAAATCTGATTAAATTTTATTCTCATATATATACCCTTAATTATTATTATCAATATCGCTGCCACATTTAAAGATGCTGAGCCCTGAGAATCAATTATCTCACAGGATCATACCTTTCCTCTCGTCCTCATCGGTGGAGCTCAACCCCCAACTGCTGCCGCCCACCCTCCGCGCCTAACTCGAGCCCTCATATATTCCTTACGAAGCCATCTTCGGGACGCGACTCAGGTGCCTACTGGACAACCTATCCTTTGTCCTCATATCATACAAGGAGATTGATGACATGGTCTAAGCCATCTTTGACAGGAATGTAACCAATTCACTACTAGGAGATGGTAGATCACAGTATTCAGCTCCACCTATCAGTCCGCAAGCTGGACTTTCACGACGATATAGCCTACTTGAAGGAGATGGAGGGATACTTGACTAGAGAGGCAACCCGAGAGTAACGATGGGAAGACACAACGATGGAGACGCGCCTAAGGTCAGAGGTGGGGGCCCTCCCTAATAGATACTTGGCAAAACTCCAACCGCCATTGAGAATTTCACGATTGACCAGACATGAGGCCTTAAAACATTGAAGATCAGGAGTGGACGCCCTCAGAGGGAAAAGGCCAAGTATGTGCAGATTATTAGTCTAATACTTGATCAGTGGGCTGCCTGTCTCCAGACTTGCATCGATAACTGAACGAATTACTAGAGAAAATAAAACAACCTAAGAATTAACTGACAAATACTAACGGTCACTCAACTAATAACCTAATGACCAACAAATCTTTAAAAAGCCCAGCAAAAGGCCAGCTGATAAAGACCTCCAGGAGATGTTCTTAGAGCCCCCTCGGCCAGCGACGCCTACACCCTCACGAATTTCCCCTGGTGCTATTACGATTTCATTTAGAGATTTCCTCTAATCTAGAGAAGTTTAACTTGGTAGCCTTAGGAGAAAATCTTATACAGATCTAGCAGATCTTCCTGAGCCACTCCCCTAGAAAGACCTTCCAGGCACCCCCGCTGACTATTATTTCTTACCCCTAATTGTGACATGGGGTCGATCACCTGGGCATTTACTCCTTCCTTGGTCGATGCTCTGAAGCACTTGAGCCTCAAGGAGGTCTGAATGGGTTAGTTTATTTACCAATTACAATTGGGGGATCATAAATTAATCAATTAAATATATTTATATATTTTTTAATTATAGAGAAAAAGAAAATCGAGCGCAACTCCGCCAGGGCGTGTGCTGTATGCCCCGAGCACTCAAGTTCCTCCTAGTTTTGAAAGGGCTACAAAATGACCTTAAGTTGGCCCCTCTAGCTAAAAAACTCGAAGGCAAAAAAGTCTGGGAGATTTTGTAAGTTTAAAAATTTGATCGTTTAATAGATTAAATCAAGGGTTTAGTTATAGTTTAAACAGCTGCCCTATTTTAATTAATTAAGATTTAAACATTAAAACTTAAATTCTATTATTGAAAAATGGAGTGCTCCCACTGCACCAGACACTAGCAGGAAGTCCCACGCCAGAATCGCCAAAATCGTCTCCTACTATGAAAAGATCAGGACCAAGCAGTACATCCCTCCCTTCGACAGCATTGTGGGCGAGGAGAGGCAACCCCTGAGGGTCGCGAGGAGGTCGAGGTGGCTTGGCATTGGTTCCTCAGTGTATCTCCCACTTACAAGTAAAGGCTCCTGCAGAGATCCCTAAGTCACAGCTCCATAAGGAAGGTCTGGCCACTAGCCTGCATTCACGACAGAGACACATCTTCCTGGTCAGGGATGGGACGAACAGCTTCTTGAAACTGGGATGGTTCTTGTATATATTCGTATCTAAATATATTTTCACTTTTCACTCATTTTGTATTCTCGTAATGGGTTTTCATTTTTCTCATTTTCATTTTGCAAAAACGATGTATTATTTAATTTTAACAACCCACGATTCCTTAAAAAATTACTCTTGGGGTTTTATCTTTGTGTAGATATATTTCTTTAAGTTTATTGCTAAAGCTCATCTTTCTTAACTACAATAAATTTAAAAACAATTAATTCATTCATATTATTCTATGGCCTTTTAATAGATAATGAGGTGATTTACATATAATTGCTTTAATTACTATTTTAATTTAATACTCATAGTTCGTGAATTTTCAATAATACCTAGGTGTAAGTCTGAAAAGAGGCAAAATGACTATAATTATTTCTTACATTAATTACAGCTTGATATCTAGCAGTCATAAGGAGAGTCTTCCATTTAATACATATAAACAAATGGTTAATTTAAACAAAAAGTATATTAAAATAATGATTGAAACCTGTCCTAAATGTAATTAATAATTTAAACTGCTAAAGAGTCATATAAAGAAAACATAAGAGCAGTGTGATTCTATTACATATATCTCCACAAATACTACAACTAAATATCTACATAAAAAATATAACCTAAACATCGAATAAATTAGAGTTCTGGCAGATAAATATTATTCTATATAACAAAAATAAATTCAATTTAAACAAATGTTAGAAGAAACTAAATAATAAAAAATATAATAATTTATCTCGCTATAAAATGAAAGTCTAGAAACTATCGGCTCAGATCCAAAGACTCAACAAGATATATGAGAAATATCAACAACAAGGAAAGTGTGTCTACAAACTACAAGACAAGATGCTTTAAAGATTGATTCACTTAACCTAGCAAAGTATTAATATGATAAGAAATAATTCTTTAAACTCGTAACACCAATTAAGTATTATATATATATAATAATCTTTAAAATAAATAATAACAATAATAATTACCATAAAATAATAATAATGTTTTGGAGCTAAGAATATGCTTGCATGAAACAGTAAGTTCAAGAATAACCTTTAAAACTAGTTCTTAACAATTGTAAATATTAATGTGGTTTCTAGCATACTCATATACAGGAACTTTGGGATCATGAAAAGATCTGCCAACAAGAAGAACAAAAAGAAACTGTGATTTGTTCAGAAACAATCCCCGAGCTAATTGATTCCGAATTAGACTGTTAATATGATTAGATCTAGGAAGAACTTGCTTATAAGACATATATAGAAGCAATGAAATAATCTCAATATATTCAGGTCTACGGTAGAAGATAAAGATAAAAATTCATAAAATATAAGCCTACTCTCAACAACAAGACCAGATAAGAATACGATGTTCCTCAAATTCAATTAGATAGAATCACTAAAGGTTTCATAGATGGCAACTACAACTTAGTCAGAAGCGTTGTTAATAACATATTCAAACTGATTAATAGATCTAATGCCAATAAGCTTTACAGATTTTCAATTCTAGGAAATGGTTAATATGAATCTCTATCTACCAAAATAGCCAACCAAAACCAGTTAATATAAGCTTAAGTAATCTGGTGAAAAATATTAGCAAAATGATTTTATCAGAACAGCTTAAGTCCTCATCTATCCCAAAAGACAACAAATGGACAGATAATAAATCGCTAGAGGTGGTAGACATATCATATCTATGAATAATTAATATGTTACTGTATCTCCATCTTCTTATAAACTGCTTCTATCACTGTCTTGTTTACAACAAGCTTCTATTCACCGAATAATATGAAAAAATGATTGATTAGAACTATGTTGAAAAAATGGGTAAAGATCTAAAACACCAATGGTAATAATATCAAAGATCACTCGGATTATGATGA
>ARYC01021780.1:0-12745 GCA_000711775.1 Oxytricha trifallax
GGTCCTCGTTACCATTATAGTGATCAAGACCATTATGACCACATAACTAACACTTTGAAAATGCATGATTTCACTATTAATTAGGCGAATGACGTCAAAATAGAGCAGTGACCCCGACCACCTCTTAACTATCCAGATTTATTGTAACGTAGTCACTGCATCCGAGGTCCTCATTACCATTATAGTGATCAAGACCATTATGACCACATAACTAACACTTTAAAACGCATGATTTCACTGTTAATTAGGCGATTGACGTCAAAATAGGGCAGTGACCACGACCCTCTTTCATCTCACCAGATTTATGGTAACGTGGTCATAGAATCTTTAAATTAGTTGTGGAACTTCTTAAACAGATCCTATAATTAATCTTTATTCTTCTGCTTTCGCTACTGCTATTGGTTTTTTTCTTCCAATTAATTTCTCATCAAAAGTAGGATATTCAACTACAACTATAATAGACCAATAAAATCAGTTTACAAGCAAGAAATATGTCGATGATAATATCTCGTTAAAAATGAATGCACCTATTACTTTGAATGCCATATCTACTGGTTATCCGTGTGATGGAAATGTGTCATTAAATTTAAAAAAGATAATAAATTTGGCAGATCCTACTCTAATTCAAGATGCTTCGACGAAAAATTACACCGATCAATAAGTAGCCACAAAAATGAACGCAACTAGAGGAATCGTTTCAATCGATGATGGTAACCCAAATACTTTTAATGTTACGATGAATTATATGAAGATAATCAATTTGGCCGATCCGACATCAGCCTAGGATGCTGTTACCAAACAGTATACAGATACTTAAATAGCAACGAAATTAGCCTCAAATTCAAACCTCAATTCTATATCTAATTAAATTTAACTTCTGGTTCTGTTAATATGAACTCTTAAAAAATAATCAATCTCTCAAACTCCACGTTAGATACTGACGCTGTTAATAAGCAATATGCGGTTAGCCTCGTTACCTCCGGAAGCTCGTTCCCAGTAGGTTCAATCATCGCATGGTACTCATCAAATATTCCTACAGATTGGCTTTTATGTGACGGTCAATCGTTCAGAAGTGTAACATATCCTAACTTGTTCGCATTACTAGGCTCCGCAAATGTACCAGACTTCCGAGGATATTTCTTAAGAGGTCTAGAAGCCTCAGGAGCTCCCTCAGTAGAAACATAAGTAAACAGAACATTAAAATCAGTTTAAGCGGATATATTCAAAAGTCATAATCATCAGGGTGGATTGAGCGGAGTTGTTGCTAATGGTTCTTATGGTTTAATACGTAGATCGCCAGGTGGGGCAAATACAGTTTAAGAGACAGATATTGGTGTAGGAGAGCCTGATTTAGTATCTCAACCATAATATATTCCAAATGAAGGAGGATTAGAAACAAGACCAAAAAATATAGCAGTAAATTATATAATTAGAGCATGAATTAATGGCAATAGTTATGTTTATGGTGTTTATCCTTCTGGTGGGGATTTAGATATGACTAATACTTATAAAGTTAAAAATTTAATTGATCCAACTTAGGCCTAAGACTCAGCTACTATAAACTATGTCGATACAAGAACTATTAATTCATTATCATCTCAAACATCTAACTATTAAGCAGGAGCTTTTAAATTATAATCAACTGCTTCTGCATTTTCAGGCAATGATCTACCTAATGTTACTTGGATCTAGGCTAATACGTCTGTGGGGGTTCCAGCAAAGATATAAAACGATTTAACAACAAGTTCAAGTCTAACTGCTGGTTCTTCAGAATTTGTTTCAACAGTTAACTTAAATATGGGCCTATAAAAAATTACTGTTTTGTAAAATGGTACTAGTTAAAAATATGCTGTTAATTATGGGTAACTTTAATCATTAGGTCAATTAAAAACAAGTTATTCAACTCTAGCTTGTACTTCTTCTTCATTGAGATATTTTGTTAGCCCTAATGCTGATGTTTTAAATATACTAGGAAATGGTTAATAATCATCTTTTAACTCTGATTCAAACTAATTTTTACAGTTATACAT
Source organism: Oxytricha trifallax (assembly GCA_000711775.1). NCBI lineage: Eukaryota > Ciliophora > Spirotrichea > Sporadotrichida > Oxytrichidae > Oxytricha > Oxytricha trifallax. The sequence continues at coordinate 2,031 of ARYC01021780.1, forward strand.
CTGGTGCTTTACAGACTATATTCGATAATTCTTAATTAAGATTTGCTAAAAGATCAAAATTCAGTACATCATCATCAACAATGTCAAATTCTGTCTATATAGATTCAAGTTCAATTAGTGCTTCAGATACAACACCAATAGTTTAAATAACATAGTAGCACATTTACAAAAGGATTATAATTAAATTAATATAATGTTAACGCATAAATCGGTACAGATACAAACTTTAACTTTGATTCTGTTGGTAATTTCAGAAATAATGTTTAAAATTCATAAGTTTTTATGTTAGGATCATTTCACCTATAGACAACACGATTTAAGGTAATTATAAATGTATAATATCAAATAGTGGTACTGGCGGTTATAATGGAGCAATCTTTGCTTAAAATGATGTACTCGCCCCTAGTTTCACTATTTATATACCTGGAAGTTCAAGAGATTATAAAACAGATATATAACCTTATAATGTTAATGGTATTGAAGATATTGAATTTGTTAGTCATATGTATAATGAATAAATATTTGATGATTTAGGATATTATTTAGATGATTAATTCCGTGGGTCAGATAAGAATTCGGTATTATATATGAAGATGTGCCAGAATAATTTAGAAATGTAGAAAATGGGAGAAAGAATGTAAAACTATAATAAGTTAAAGATGCTTGTCTCGCTTATCATCAAGTCGCGATTAAAGAATTAAAACAATTAGTCTAATAATAATCTTAATTAATCAGTTAGTTAGAATCAAGAATTACTTTTCTCGAGAATTAATAATTTATTTTATAATTATGAAATGAGTTACTTATTAAAGGCGAGTTCAAAAAAGACTAAGAAATATGATCTTATTAATTAACAAACTCATAAAGTAATTAGTTTTGGAGCTTAAGGTTATTAAGACTTTACAATACACAAAGATCCATAAAGAAAAGAAAAGATATCTAGCCAGACACTCGAATGAAAAGTAATTATGGAAAGATAACAAAAAGAATCTAAAAACACCTGCTTATCTAGCTAAAAATATATAGTGGAATAAGGACACATTATAATAGTCAATAAAGGATGTTGAAAAAAAATAGCATATTTAAAATACTAAAATGATTTATATATTTATTTATTTTAAAATAATTTATATAATAAATAAAATGGAATCAAATAAAGAAAGAATGGCTAAATTAAGAGCTATGAGAAAATCAGGAACAAATCAGCAAAAAGCGCCTAAAGTCAAATAGATAAAAGATGCAAAACCATCAAATAATGAAGGTGTAAAAGAAATAGATAGTGTGTTTAGTTTTTAATTTGAATTGACTAAATAAGAACTTAAAAAAATACTTAAAGACAGTGATAATAAAAAGAACTGATTTAATTTATTTGAAGCTCAATATTTTTTTATAACACCAAATGATTGAAGATTTTATAGGCTAGGTATTAGTAGATGAGACTCTAATTTTTTTCGGATATAAACTAACAAGACTTAGAGTAAAGTCTACCAAATCAAAAGTTAGAACTAGTATAATGCTAGAGCAATTATTGACAGGAACAGAAGAAATGAAATAGTATAAGTCTTATCTATACGCAAATTCTCAAGACTAATAATCAAATGATGCGAGCGAAAAGAAATAAGGATTAAGCCCTTCATTTAATAGTGGTTTATTACAACTGCCTGAGTTAAAAAGACAAACTGCTAACGGACTTTAATAACTAGAATGATTAATAATTAAATATATATTTTTTTAACCATATAAAGAATGTGTAATAAATAAAAGCTAATATAGATTCTTAGGATTTTTGGCATGACGTTGTGGGGTCTGATCGTATTATTTTGGGCTGCTAGTTTGTGTTGTGGTATTTCTTATTTGGTATTAAAAGATGCTAGCATTAAATAAAGTTGTGATTCTTTACCAATAGCTAAATTTACTAATACTACAGGCAGAACTTTATTCTTACCATTTGTGACTGTTAATGAAAAAGATTAATCAAAATATAGAATACATCCTAATGGTTAAGTTTTCTATTAATATGATGAATTTGATACTGGTGTATAAGATGATAAAAAAAGAAATGTCGCTATAACACTCGGATATTTAGGTATTCCATTTTTATTTGGTGTTGCTATAGTTTTTATTTATATGTTCGTAATAATAATACATGATTTAATAAAGTAGTGTAAAGAAAAATATTATTAATAAAGGAAAGCTCAAGCATAAGTACAAGATAACTAAGTTTGAATTATTTCTAACAAATAATTTTTATGCCACTTAAATGGACTGCCCCATCTGCTTTCTTGACATATCTTAATCACCTAAAATATCTTGATGCCCTGCCGACCATTTTGTAGGTGTATAATGCTGGTAAAAACAATAAAAGCAAGAACAATGTTGTATGTGCCGAACTCTTAATTCCGATATCTTAACACAGCTTAATAATTCTAAAACAATGCTTCATAACTTATTCTTTAGGTTTCAGACACATGGATAAATGGATATATATCATCTACAATCGGATACTTTAATGATTAATTCTAGACCCTTAAACTTTAAATAATTGTTGAAACTAGGTAAGATTGATAAATTATCATTAGAATAGATATAAAAACACTTAGTCGATGAATTATTTTTAAGCCTTCATTAAATATTATTTTAGTACTTTAATTAAAATATTCATTCCATTTGTACTATAGCAGTTAACCGATACTTATAACAAATTGCTTTACATGTTGATCATTTAAAAATATATGTCTGCTCTATAAATAACAAAAAAAATACCAGGATATTAGAGAATATACAATTTAGTAACGACTTAATCATATATTGATGTTTGAAGCCTCTATTTTTTATTCTTCTTGAGCATCTTCCTTTTTCTTATCTCTTTTTTAGAGAACTTTATAGCTGTTTTTTCATAAACTTCATAGGCTTTTTCAGGTTCAATCCATACTTAAGATATTTTTTAACCTTTTTTTAGATTTGATTGTTTATATAGAACATAATCTTTGCTGTTGTCGTATTTTGGATGTTTAGTCTAACCGAATTTCTTAGGGAGCTTTCTTGATTCTAACCATTCATTACGTTCTTGCTCAGACAAAAACCCCAAGAGTATTTTTTTGAATTAAGTTGAATTTGAATTTAAATCAATTACTATATTTTAATTATTATAAATAGTTGGTTGCTTTATGTAAAATTATAGTAGTACTAATATATATATATATATATATATAGGGCCTTAATCACAAATCAAAAAGCAACCAACTTTTAATAGGCAAGTCTGATTAAATTTTATTCTCATATATACCCTTAATTATTATTATCAATATCGCTGCCACATTTAAAGATGCTGAGCCCTGAGAATCAATTATCTCACAGGATCATACCTTTCCTCTCGTCCTCATCGGTGGAGCTCAACCCCCAACTGCTGCCGCCCACCCTCCGCGCCTAACTCGAGCCCTCATATATTCCTTACGAAGCCATCTTCGGGACGCGACTCAGGTGCCTACTGGACAACCTATCCTTTGTCCTCATATCATACAAGGAGATTGATGACATGGTCTAAGCCATCTTTGACAGGAATGTAACCAATTCACTACTAGGAGATGGTAGATCACAGTATTCAGCTCCACCTATCAGTCCGCAAGCTGGACTTTCACGACGATATAGCCTACTTGAAGGAGATGGAGGGATACTTGACTAGAGAGGCAACCCGAGAGTAACGATGGGAAGACACAACGATGGAGACGCGCCTAAGGTCAGAGGTGGGGGCCCTCCCTAATAGATACTTGGCAAAACTCCAACCGCCATTGAGAATTTCACGATTGACCAGACATGAGGCCTTAAAACATTGAAGATCAGGAGTGGACGCCCTCAGAGGGAAAAGGCCAAGTATGTGCAGATTATTAGTCTAATACTTGATCAGTGGGCTGCCTGTCTCCAGACTTGCATCGATAACTGAACGAATTACTAGAGAAAATAAAACAACCTAAGAATTAACTGACAAATCCCTAACGGTCACTCAACTAATAACCTAGGGACCAACAGATCTTTAAAAAGCCCAGCAAAAAGCCAGCTGATAAAGACCTCCAGGAGATGTTCATAAGAGCCCCCCTCGCCCAGCGACGCCTACACCCTCACGGATTTCCTCTGGTGCTATTACGATTTCATTTAGAGATTTCCTCTAATCTAGAAAAGTTTAACTTAGTAGCCTTAGGAGAAAATCTTATACAGATCAAGCAGATCTTCCTGAGCCACTCCCCTAGAAAGACCTTCCAGGCACCCCCGCGACTATTATTTCTTACCCCTAATTGTGACATGGGGTCGATCACCTGGGCATTTACTCCTTCCTTGGTCGATGCTCTGAAGCACTTGAGCCTCAAGGAGGTCTGAATGGGTTAGTTTATTTACCAATTACAATTGGGGGATCATAAATTAATCAATTAAATATATTTATATATTTTTTAATTATAGAGAAAAAGAAAATCGAGCGCAACTCCGCCAGGGCGTGTGCTGTATGCCCCGAGCACTCAAGTTCCTCCTAGTTTTGAAAGGGCTACAAAATGACCTTAAGTTGGCCCCTCTAGCTAAAAAACTCGAAGGCAAAAAAGTCTGGGAGATTTTGTAAGTTTAAAAATTTGATCGTTTAATAGATTAAATCAAGGGTTTAGTTATAGTTTAAACAGCTGCCCTATTTTAATTAATTAAGATTTAAACATTAAAACTTAAATTCTATTATTGAAAAATGGAGTGCTCCCACTGCACCAGACACTAGCAGGAAGTCCCACGCCAGAATCGCCAAAATCGTCTCCTACTATGAAAAGATCAGGACCAAGCAGTACATCCCTCCCTTCGACAGCATTGTGGGCGAGGACGAGGCCGCCCCTGAGGGTCGCGAGTAGGTCGAGGTGGCTTCGCATTTGGTTCCTCAGTGTATCTCCCTCTTACAAGTAAAGGCTCCTGCAGAGATCCCTAAGTCACAGCTCCATAAGGCAGGTCTGCCCACTAGCCTGCATTCACGACAGAGACACATCTTCCTGATCAGGGATGGGACGAACAGCTTCTTGAAACTGGAATGGTTCTTGTATATATTCGTATCTAAAAATATTTTCACTTTTCACTCATTTTGTATTTCTCGTAATGGGTTTTCATTTTTCTCATTTTCACTTTGCAAAAACGATGTATTATTTAATTTTAACAACCCACGATTCCTTAAAAAATTACTCTTGGGGTTTTATCTTTGTGTAGATATATTTCTTTAAGTTTATTGCTAAAGCTCATCTTTCTTAACTACAATAAATTTAAAAACAATTAATTCATTCATATTATTCTATGGCCTTTTAATAGATAATGAGGTGATTCACATATAATTGCTTTAATTACTATTTTAATTTAATACTCATAGTTCGTGAATTTTCAATAATACCTAGGTGTAAGTCTAAAAAGAGGCAAAATGACTATAATTATTTCTTACATTAATTACAGCTTGATATCTAACAGTCATAAAGAGAGTCTTCCATTAAATAAATATAAAAAAATGATTAATTTAAACAAAAAGTATATTAAAATAATGATTGAAACCTGTCCTAAATGTAATTAATAATTCAAACTGCTAAAGAGTCATATAAAGAAAACATAAGGGTAGTGTGATTCCATAACATATATCTCCACAAATACTAAAACTAAATATCTACATAAAAAATATAACCTAAACATCGAATAAATAAGAGTTCTGGCAGATAAATATTATTCTATATAACAAAAATAAATTCAATTTAAACAAATGTTAGAAGAAACTAAATAATAAAAAATATAATAATTTATCTCGCTATAAAATGAAAGTCTAGAAACTATCGGCTCAGATCCAAAGACTCAACAAGATATATGAGAAATATCAACAACAAGGAAAGTGTGTCTACAAACTACAAGACAAGATGCTATAAAAGATTGATTCACTTAACCTAGCAAAATAATAATATGATAAGAAATAATTCTTTAAACTCGTAACACAAATTAAGTATTTATATATATAATAATCTTTAAAATAAATAATAACAATAATAATTACCATAAAATAATAATAATGTTTTGGAGCTAAGAATAGGCTTGCATGAAACAGTAAGTTCAAGAATAACCTTTAAAACTAGTTCTTAACAATTGTAAATATTAATGTGGTTTCTAGCATACTCATATACAGGAACTTTGGGATCATGAAAAGATCTGCCAACAAGAAGAACAAAAAGAAACTGTGATTTGTTCAGAAACAATCCCCGAGCAAATAGATTCCGAATTAGACTGTTAATATGATTAGATCTAGGAAGAACTTGCTTATAAGACATATATAGAAGCAATGAAATAATCTCAATATATTCAGGTCTACGGGAGAAGATAAAGATAAAAATTCATAAAATATAAGCTACTCTCAACAACAAGACCAGATAAGAATACGATGTTCCTCAAATTCAATTAGATAGAATCACTAAAGGTTTCATGATGGCAACTACAAATTAGTCAGAAGTGTTGTTAATAACATATTCAAACTGATTAATAGATCTAATGCCAATAAGCTTTACAGATTTTCAATTCTAGGAAATGGTTAATATGAATCTCTATCTACCAAAATAGGCAACCAAAACCAGTTTATATAAGCTTAAGTAATCTGGTGTAAAATATTAGCAAAATGATTTTATCAGAACAGCTTAAGTCCTCATCTATCCCAAAAGACAACAAATGGACAGATAATAAATCTTTATAGGTGATAGACATAGCATATCTATGAACAACTAATATGTTACTATATCTCCATCTTCTTATACAAACTGCTTCTATCACTGTCTTGTTTACTACAAGCTTCTAGTCACCGAATAATATGAAAAAATGATTGATTAGGACTATGTTGAGAAAATGGCTAAAGATCTAAAACACAAATATGGTAATAATATCAAAGATCACTCGGATTATGATGATATCCAAACTATTTCAGATTACTATTAATGTAAGTTTACTATCTAAAATGAACGGCTATGGGGAAGCATCCTCCCCCTAATGTATAATTTTTATTTTGTAGTCTGATAGAGTTTTAACGCTGAGTAATAGTAGCTGATAAACATGGTCTACGCGAGCAATAGTTTTTGAGCTATGACCTCCTAAAAGTCAAAAAATCATATATAAAATCATAATAAAATTGACAAAAATTTTCAATTTTTATAAAATTATCGATTTAAGTGAAAATAAGAAATTTAACAAAATATATATATCTTATTTAATTGCTAACAATAAATTTAAACTCATTGTTTTTGCATTATTTAATAAGAGAGAATAATTTTTATTTTTTAAGTTTGTTAATAACAATTAATTAAGATATATATATTTTGTTAAATTTCTTATTTTCACTTAAATCGATAATTTTATAAAAATTAAAAATTTGAAGAAAAACTGAAAATTTTTGTCAATTTTATTATGATTTTATATATAATATTTTGACTTAGAAGAGGTAATAGCTCAAAAACTATTGCTCGCGTAGACCATGTTCATCAGCTACTATTACTCAGCGTTAAAAACTCTATCAGACTACAAAATAAAAAGTATACATTAGGGGGGGAGGATGCTTCCCCATAGCCAAATGACTATTTAACCTTGAGAAATAAATTGACCCCCTCTAATTTGTGTCATAAGTAAGAAAGTCCTCATCATTAATTAAAAATAACATCAAACTCCAATTCAGAAATAGTCATTGTCTACTAATGATCAGCAAGAAATAATATCCTGAATTCTGTAAGCAATATGAAATCATTTAATAAAAGAAATAATATGAATGTACTCCTATCATTCCCAGACCTTTTAAGACTAAATAAATTAAACGAACACTTATGACTTATGGTCAAGAAAGCTTATAGATCAACAAAGAAATAGGAACTTAAAAACCCTTAGCTGTTGGACTATGTACTGAATTCAACACTAATGACTTTGACTATGGTTATGAAGAATTCGATAGTGATCACTGTATTAGTTAATTTCTAGATTACTTATCATAATATAAATTTGATGGAGAAGTTTATCTGTATGCTCATAATGGTGCGAAATATGATATTGCTATTGTCAACGAATGGCTTATGAAACGTAAAAACCTAAAAATATATCAAGAGAAGTTTATGGAATTAAATGGTGGTGTTATCAATCAGGTTGTTGAGAATTAGTTCGGTACCAAATTTATATTTAGAGACTCTTGTAGAATATTTGCTGGTAAATTAGATGATTTATGCCAATAACAAAACCTAAATATATGAAACAATCCAATCACAACTTCAAATTTGATGACCCTAATTCATAAAATATTTATGGAGAACATATGGCTGAAATTAAAGAATAACTAAAACATGATTGTCTGTCACTTGCCGAAATTATGATTAAGTTTAGATAATAGTTAATTGACAACCCTAAAATTGAAATAAATATCTGTGACTGTTATACATCAGCTACATTATCCAAGAAACTATTCTTCACAAAATACTACAAAAAACACACAAACTTTATGAATAAAAATGGTAAATTCTAAAATCGTTACTTATATGAGTTGTCAAGAGATGTTGATTAAGATATAAGATAGGGCTACTTTGGCCTAAGATGTGATATAAAGTCTTATGGCAGATTCAAAAAGGTTTACTATTATGACTTTACGTCGCTTTATCCAGCTGTTGGTGCCAAATATTATATGCCTATTGGAAATCCTAAACGATTAGATGCTAAAGATATTGATATTTAAAAATTCTTTGGGTTTATAAGATGTAAAGTTACTACCAACTAAAATGAGTTAACCCTACATGATATCAAGCATAATTCTAACTTGTATTCGCTCATCATTAAGACACTGAGATTATGTTGTTTAATGAAGAAATTAAAGCTGGTATGATGATAGGTAATAAATACGAATTTCTATATGGCTACTCGTTTGACAAATCATTAAAGATCAAGTTAATTGTATTCATAATTAATTTATTATAATTAATTAATCAAAACGCCTATTTAAAAACATAAATAACATCTTCTACTGTAACTGTTTCGTCCTAATCTATTATAATTCTGCATAATAACTCATTCAATTCAATATCATGCTCTCATCACTCAACCATTTCAACAATTACTCAATTAATTTTGATTTATTTGTCATCAACCATCTGAACTTGTCTTGACCAAACATGTACTCTATAATAATTAATCCAATAGAATAGATATCCCAGAATAGCTGACCACTTTTTATTTTTAAATAAGGATTTATATATTAATTATGTGTGTTTGGTTTAAAACTTGAGTCATCTGATTTTTGAACGCAAAATTTATAATTACTCAAGAAAACTTCAAAGTTTGAATTTAGCTAAATTAATACATTATCTGGTTTTAAATCTCGATGAACTATATTGTTTGAGTGTAACTCTAAAACTGCTTGCAACATTCCCATTATTGACAGTTATAATTAATTATCGTTCACTCTCATCTTTAGGAGTTTCTTGAGAGTCACTTAGTAGGATCTTGTTATTAAGGTTAAATTGTTGTAGTCCATCTTCACCCCAAATAATGCATCTAGATATAATAAATTCAGGTCTTGGAAATACTTTGAGTAATTAAATTAAGTCCAAAGATCATTTACTAATAATTTATTTTGGTTTAGCTAGTCAAGTCTATATATGGTGTAGGTTTTATTTTATTTTTTGAAGTTAAGATCTTGAGGTGACGAATCAGAAATTATTAAATTGTAGTCGATTGAGTCTTGCAGCACAACTCTTACTTCTTTTAAAAGATTGTCGTATTTGAGTTTTTCTTAATTCTAAGTGTTAATTTAGTAGTATTTTTATTATTTATCTTAATTTCCAGTTTCAATTTATTCTTCAATCATTTCTTCATCTTTATCATCGAAAACTAGGAGTTATTTTTCTTAAACTAGCTTTTATCTAAAATTATCAAAGTAATCAGCTATTTAATTATTTTATTATTTTATTTGATTTTGCATATAAATTTTGCATTCGTGCTCTTGAAATATAAGCTATAAATAATTATTATTTATAATTAATCTTACTTCTGGTTTGATGTTAATTTGTAACAGTTCTTCAATGCTGTGATTATAGTAGTGATTTGTTAATTATTCTCGTTTTTCAAACTCCTTTTTATTGCATTATTGAATATAACAAAAGTATTTTCCATTGTTTTTTTAAAACTTAAAGATTTTCTTCACATTCCTTGAATGTCTAATTTAATCTTTCTGAAATGATTCGTGAGTAAACATTCTTGAACAAAGCTCACATTTCACTAATATTTTGGTTTTTTAGTTTCTTGTAAACCGTATTTATTTAAATTACTCCATTCTTAGAATTTTTCTTCAGTAAATTACATTTCTTCAATTCCTTCAAGAGAATTATTCTTAGGTTTTTGTATTTATATTCTCTTCCATTATTCAGTAACAGGTTGCATTATAATTAATGGATTTTGGTAAAACCAAGTTTAAAAATGAGTAATATTATAAATTTAATGGAAATATAATTTAATTTAAATCATTTCTAAAAATTCTTCTTCATATAATTGTCACCAGACAATCATTTATAAACATTGTTCGGCGGACAATCATTTAAACTATTTGTCTGGCGGACAATCATTTGAAAACATTGTCTGGTGAGCATTTTTTTTTATTTTCTTACTACAGTCAATTAAAACACAGTACCAAAAATATATAATTATAACTATATTGT
>ARYC01021781.1:0-26986 GCA_000711775.1 Oxytricha trifallax
AGAAAATGCATGATTTCACTATTAATTAGGCGAATGACGTCAAAATAGAGCAGTGACCCCGACCACCTCTTAACTATCCAGATTTATTGTAACGTAGTCACTGCATCCGAGGTCCTCATTACCATTATAGTGATCAAGACCATTATGACCACATAACTAACACTTTAAAACGCATGATTTCACTGTTAATTAGGCGATTGACGTCAAAATAGGGCAGTGACCACGACCCTCTTTCATCTCACCAGATTTATGGTAACGTGGTCATAGAATCTTTAAATTAGTTGTGGAACTTCTTAAACAGATCCTATAATTAATCTTTATTCTTCTGCTTTCGCTACTGCTATTGGTTTTTTTCTTCCAATTAATTTCTCATCAAAAGTAGGATATTCAACTACAACTATAATAGACCAATAAAATCAGTTTACAAGCAAGAAATATGTCGATGATAATATCTCGTTAAAAATGAATGCACCTATTACTTTGAATGCCATATCTACTGGTTATCCGTGTGATGGAAATGTGTCATTAAATTTAAAAAAGATAATAAATTTGGCAGATCCTACTCTAATTCAAGATGCTTCGACGAAAAATTACACCGATCAATAAGTAGCCACAAAAATGAACGCAACTAGAGGAATCGTTTCAATCGATGATGGTAACCCAAATACTTTTAATGTTACGATGAATTATATGAAGATAATCAATTTGGCCGATCCGACATCAGCCTAGGATGCTGTTACCAAACAGTATACAGATACTTAAATAGCAACGAAATTAGCCTCAAATTCAAACCTCAATTCTATATCTAATTAAATTTAACTTCTGGTTCTGTTAATATGAACTCTTAAAAAATAATCAATCTCTCAAACTCCACGTTAGATACTGACGCTGTTAATAAGCAATATGCGGTTAGCCTCGTTACCTCCGGAAGCTCGTTCCCAGTAGGTTCAATCATCGCATGGTACTCATCAAATATTCCTACAGATTGGCTTTTATGTGACGGTCAATCGTTCAGAAGTGTAACATATCCTAACTTGTTCGCATTACTAGGCTCCGCAAATGTACCAGACTTCCGAGGATATTTCTTAAGAGGTCTAGAAGCCTCAGGAGCTCCCTCAGTAGAAACATAAGTAAACAGAACATTAAAATCAGTTTAAGCGGATATATTCAAAAGTCATAATCATCAGGGTGGATTGAGCGGAGTTGTTGCTAATGGTTCTTATGGTTTAATACGTAGATCGCCAGGTGGGGCAAATACAGTTTAAGAGACAGATATTGGTGTAGGAGAGCCTGATTTAGTATCTCAACCATAATATATTCCAAATGAAGGAGGATTAGAAACAAGACCAAAAAATATAGCAGTAAATTATATAATTAGAGCATGAATTAATGGCAATAGTTATGTTTATGGTGTTTATCCTTCTGGTGGGGATTTAGATATGACTAATACTTATAAAGTTAAAAATTTAATTGATCCAACTTAGGCCTAAGACTCAGCTACTATAAACTATGTCGATACAAGAACTATTAATTCATTATCATCTCAAACATCTAACTATTAAGCAGGAGCTTTTAAATTATAATCAACTGCTTCTGCATTTTCAGGCAATGATCTACCTAATGTTACTTGGATCTAGGCTAATACGTCTGTGGGGGTTCCAGCAAAGATATAAAACGATTTAACAACAAGTTCAAGTCTAACTGCTGGTTCTTCAGAATTTGTTTCAACAGTTAACTTAAATATGGGCCTATAAAAAATTACTGTTTTGTAAAATGGTACTAGTTAAAAATATGCTGTTAATTATGGGTAACTTTAATCATTAGGTCAATTAAAAACAAGTTATTCAACTCTAGCTTGTACTTCTTCTTCATTGAGATATTTTGTTAGCCCTAATGCTGATGTTTTAAATGTATTAGGAAATGGTTAATTATCATCTTTTAACTCTGATTCAAACTAATTTTACAGTTATACATCTGGTGCTTTACAGACTATATTCGATAATTCTTAATTAAGATTTGCTAAAAGATCAAAATTCAGTACATCATCATCAACAATGTCAAATTCTGTCTATATAGATTCAAGTTCAATTAGTGCTTCAGATACAACACCAATAGTTTAAATAACATAGTAGCACATTTACAAAAGGATTATAATTAAATTAATATAATGTTAACGCATAAATCGGTACAGATACAAACTTTAACTTTGATTCTGTTGGTAATTTCAGAAATAATGTTTAAAATTCATAAGTTTTTATGTTAGGATCATTTCACCTATAGACAACACGATTTAAGGTAATTATAAATGTATAATATCAAATAGTGGTACTGGCGGTTATAATGGAGCAATCTTTGCTTAAAATGATGTACTCGCCCCTAGTTTCACTATTTATATACCTGGAAGTTCAAGAGATTATAAAACAGATATATAACCTTATAATGTTAATGGTATTGAAGATATTGAATTTGTTAGTCATATGTATAATGAATAAATATTTGATGATTTAGGATATTATTTAGATGATTAATTCCGTGGGTCAGATAAGAATTCGGTATTATATATGAAGATGTGCCAGAATAATTTAGAAATGTAGAAAATGGGAGAAAGAATGTAAAACTATAATAAGTTAAAGATGCTTGTCTCGCTTATCATCAAGTCGCGATTAAAGAATTAAAACAATTAGTCTAATAATAATCTTAATTAATCAGTTAGTTAGAATCAAGAATTACTTTTCTCGAGAATTAATAATTTATTTTATAATTATGAAATGAGTTACTTATTAAAGGCGAGTTCAAAAAAGACTAAGAAATATGATCTTATTAATTAACAAACTCATAAAGTAATTAGTTTTGGAGCTTAAGGTTATTAAGACTTTACAATACACAAAGATCCATAAAGAAAAGAAAAGATATCTAGCCAGACACTCGAATGAAAAGTAATTATGGAAAGATAACAAAAAGAATCTAAAAACACCTGCTTATCTAGCTAAAAATATATAGTGGAATAAGGACACATTATAATAGTCAATAAAGGATGTTGAAAAAAAATAGCATATTTAAAATACTAAAATGATTTATATATTTATTTATTTTAAAATAATTTATATAATAAATAAAATGGAATCAAATAAAGAAAGAATGGCTAAATTAAGAGCTATGAGAAAATCAGGAACAAATCAGCAAAAAGCGCCTAAAGTCAAATAGATAAAAGATGCAAAACCATCAAATAATGAAGGTGTAAAAGAAATAGATAGTGTGTTTAGTTTTTAATTTGAATTGACTAAATAAGAACTTAAAAAAATACTTAAAGACAGTGATAATAAAAAGAACTGATTTAATTTATTTGAAGCTCAATATTTTTTTATAACACCAAATGATTGAAGATTTTATAGGCTAGGTATTAGTAGATGAGACTCTAATTTTTTTCGGATATAAACTAACAAGACTTAGAGTAAAGTCTACCAAATCAAAAGTTAGAACTAGTATAATGCTAGAGCAATTATTGACAGGAACAGAAGAAATGAAATAGTATAAGTCTTATCTATACGCAAATTCTCAAGACTAATAATCAAATGATGCGAGCGAAAAGAAATAAGGATTAAGCCCTTCATTTAATAGTGGTTTATTACAACTGCCTGAGTTAAAAAGACAAACTGCTAACGGACTTTAATAACTAGAATGATTAATAATTAAATATATATTTTTTTAACCATATAAAGAATGTGTAATAAATAAAAGCTAATATAGATTCTTAGGATTTTTGGCATGACGTTGTGGGGTCTGATCGTATTATTTTGGGCTGCTAGTTTGTGTTGTGGTATTTCTTATTTGGTATTAAAAGATGCTAGCATTAAATAAAGTTGTGATTCTTTACCAATAGCTAAATTTACTAATACTACAGGCAGAACTTTATTCTTACCATTTGTGACTGTTAATGAAAAAGATTAATCAAAATATAGAATACATCCTAATGGTTAAGTTTTCTATTAATATGATGAATTTGATACTGGTGTATAAGATGATAAAAAAAGAAATGTCGCTATAACACTCGGATATTTAGGTATTCCATTTTTATTTGGTGTTGCTATAGTTTTTATTTATTATGTTCGTAATAATAATACATGATTTAATAAAGTAGTGTAAAGAAAAATATTATTAATAAAGGAAAGCTCAAGCATAAGTACAAGATAACTAAGTTTGAATTATTTCTAACAAATAATTTTTATGCCACTTAAATGGACTGCCCCATCTGCTTTCTTGACATATCTTAATCACCTAAAATATCTTGATGCCCTGCCGACCATTTTGTAGGTGTATAATGCTGGTAAAAACAATAAAAGCAAGAACAATGTTGTATGTGCCGAACTCTTAATTCCGATATCTTAACACAGCTTAATAATTCTAAAACAATGCTTCATAACTTATTCTTTAGGTTTCAGACACATGGATAAATGGATATATATCATCTACAATCGGATACTTTAATGATTAATTCTAGACCCTTAAACTTTAAATAATTGTTGAAACTAGGTAAGATTGATAAATTATCATTAGAATAGATATAAAAACACTTAGTCGATGAATTATTTTTAAGCCTTCATTAAATATTATTTTAGTACTTTAATTAAAATATTCATTCCATTTGTACTATAGCAGTTAACCGATACTTATAACAAATTGCTTTACATGTTGATCATTTAAAAATATATGTCTGCTCTATAAATAACAAAAAAAATACCAGGATATTAGAGAATATACAATTTAGTAACGACTTAATCATATATTGATGTTTGAAGCCTCTATTTTTTATTCTTCTTGAGCATCTTCCTTTTTCTTATCTCTTTTTTTAGAGAACTTTATAGCTGTTTTTTCATAAACTTCATAGGCTTTTTCAGGTTCAATCCATACTTAAGATATTTTTTAACCTTTTTTTAGATTTGATTATATAGAACATAATCTTTGCTGTTGTCGTATTTTGGATGTTTAGTCTAACCGAATTTCTTAGGGAGGTTTCTTGATTCTAACCATTCATTACGTTCTTGCTCAGACATAAAACCCCAAGTATTTTTTTGAATTAAGTTGAATTTGAATTTAAATTAATTTAGTATTTTTATTATTATAGAATAGTTGGTTGCTTTATGTAAAATTATAGTAGTACCAATATATATATATATATATATATAGGGCCTTAATCACAAATCAAAAAGCAACCAACTTTTAATAGGCAAGTCTGATTAAATTTTATTCTCATATATACCCTTAATTATTATTATCAATATCGCTGCCACATTTAAAGATGCTGAGCCCTGAGAATCAATTATCTCACAGGATCATACCTTTCCTCTCGTCCTCATCGGTGGAGCTCAACCCCCAACTGCTGCCGCCCACCCTCCGCGCCTAACTCGAGCCCTCATATATTCCTTACGAAGCCATCTTCGGGACGCGACTCAGGTGCCTACTGGACAACCTATCCTTTGTCCTCATATCATACAAGGAGATTGATGACATGGTCTAAGCCATCTTTGACAGGAATGTAACCAATTCACTACTAGGAGATGGTAGATCACAGTATTCAGCTCCACCTATCAGTCCGCAAGCTGGACTTTCACGACGATATAGCCTACTTGAAGGAGATGGAGGGATACTTGACTAGAGAGGCAACCCGAGAGTAACGATGGGAAGACACAACGATGGAGACGCGCCTAAGGTCAGAGGTGGGGGCCCTCCCTAATAGATACTTGGCAAAACTCCAACCGCCATTGAGAATTTCACGATTGACCAGACATGAGGCCTTAAAACATTGAAGATCAGGAGTGGACGCCCTCAGAGGGAAAAGGCCAAGTATGTGCAGATTATTAGTCTAATACTTGATCAGTGGGCTGCCTGTCTCCAGACTTGCATCGATAACTGAACGAATTACTAGAGAAAATAAAACAACCTAAGAATTAACTGACAAATCCCTAACAGTCACTCAACTAATAACCTAATGACCAACAAATCTTTAAAAAGCCAAGCAAAAGGCCAGCTGATAAGACCTCCAGGAAATGTTCATAAGAGCCCCCCTCGGCCAGCGACGCCTACACCCTCACGGATTTCCTCTGGTGCTATAACGATTTCATTTAGAGATTTCCTCTAATCTAGAAAAGTTTAACTTAGTAGCCTTAGGAGAAAATCTTATACAGATCAAGCAGATCTTCCTGAGCCACTCCCCTAGAAAGACCTTCCAGGCACCCCCGCTGACTATTATTTCTTACCCCTAATTGTGACATGGGGTCGATCACCTGGGCATTTACTCCTTCCTTGGTCGATGCTCTGAAGCACTTGAGCCTCAAGGAGGTCTGAATGGGTTAGTTTATTTACCAATTACAATTGGGGGATCATAAATTAATCAATTAAATATATTTATATATTTTTTAATTATAGAGAAAAAGAAAATCGAGCGCAACTCCGCCAGGGCGTGTGCTGTATGCCCCGAGCACTCAAGTTCCTCCTAGTTTTGAAAGGGCTACAAAATGACCTTAAGTTGGCCCCTCTAGCTAAAAAACTCGAAGGCAAAAAAGTCTGGGAGATTTTGTAAGTTTAAAAATTTGATCGTTTAATAGATTAAATCAAGGGTTTAGTTATAGTTTAAACAGCTGCCCTATTTTAATTAATTAAGATTTAAACATTAAAACTTAAATTCTATTATTGAAAAATGGAGTGCTCCCACTGCACCAGACACTAGCAGGAAGTCCCACGCCAGAATCGCCAAAATCGTCTCCTACTATGAAAAGATCAGGACCAAGCAGTACATCCCTCCCTTCGACAGCATTGTGGGCGAGGACGAGGCCGCCCCTGAGGGTCGCGAGGAGGTCGAGGTGGCTTCGCATTGGTTCCTCAGTGTATCTCCCACTTACAAGTAAAGGCTCCTGCAGAGATCCCTAAGTCACAGCTCCATAAGGAAGGTCTGGCCACTAGCCTGCATTCACGACAGAGACACATCTTCCTGGTCAGGGATGGGACGAACAGCTTCTTGAAACTGGGATGGTCTTGTATATATTCGTATCTAAATATATTTTCACTTTTCACTCATTTTGTATTTCTCGTAATGGGTTTTCATTTTTCTCATTTTCATTTTGCAAAAACGATGTATTATTTAATTTTAACAACCCACGATTCCTTAAAAAATTACTCTTGGGGTTTTATCTTTGTGTAGATATATTTCTTTAAGTTTATTGCTAAAGCTCATCTTTCTTAACTACAATAAATTTAAAAACAATTAATTCATTCATATTATTCTATGGCCTTTTAATAGATAATGAGGTGATTCACATATAATTGCTTTAATTACTATTTTAATTTAATACTCATAGTTCGTGAATTTTCAATAATACCTAGGTGTAAGTCTAAAAAGAGGCAAAATGACTATAATTATTTCTTACATTAATTACAGCTTGATATCTAGCAGTCATAAGGAGAGTCTTCCATTTAATACATATAAACAAATGGTTAATTTAAACAAAAAGTATATTAAATAATGATTGAAACCTGTCCTAAATGTAATTAATAATTTAAACTGCTAAAGAGTCATATAAAGAAAACATAAGAGCAGTGTGATTCTATTACATATATCTCCACAAATACTAAAACTAAATATCTACATAAAAAATATAACCTAAACATCGAATAAATTAGAGTTCTGGCAGATAAATATTATTCTATATAACAAAAATAAATTCAATTTAAACAAATGTTAGAAGAAACTAAATAATAAAAAATATAATAATTTATCTCGCTATAAAATGAAAGTCTAGAAACTATCGGCTCAGATCCAAAGACTCAACAAGATATATGAGAAATATCAACAACAAGGAAAGTGTGTCTACAAACTACAAGACAAGATGCTTTAAAAGATTGATTCACTTAACCTAGCAAAGTATTAATATGATAAGAAATAATTCTTTAAACTCGTAACACCAATTAAGTATTTATATATATAATAATCTTTAAAATAAATAATAACAATAATAATTACCATAAAATAATAATAATGTTTTGGAGCTAAGAATAGGCTTGCATGAAACAGTAAGTTCAAGAATAACCTTTAAAACTAGTTCTTAACAATTGTAAATATTAATGTGGTTTCTAGCATACTCATATACAGGAACTTTGGGATCATGAAAAGATCTGCCAACAAGAAGAACAAAAAGAAACTGTGATTTGTTCAGAAACAATCCCCGAGCAAATAGATTCCGAATTAGACTGTTAATATGATTAGATCTAGGAAGAACTTGCTTATAAGACATATATAGAAGCAATGAAATAATCTCAATATATTCAGGTCTACGGGAGAAGATAAAGATAAAAATTCATAAAATATAAGCCTACTCTCAACAACAAGACCAGATAAGAATACGATGTTCCTCAAATTCAATTAGATAGAATCACTAAAGGTTTCATAGATGGCAACTACAAATTAGTCAGAAGTGTTGTTAATAACATATTCAAACTGATTAATAGATCTAATGCCAATAAGCTTTACAGATTTTCAATTCTAGGAAATGGTTAATATGAATCTCTATCTACCAAAATAGCCAACCAAAACCAGTTAATATAAGCTTAAGTAATCTGGTGAAAAATATTAGCAAAATGATTTTATCAGAACAGCTTAAGTCCTCATCTATCCCAAAAGACAACAAATGGACAGATAATAAATCTTTATAGGTGATAGACATAGCATATCTATGAACAACTAATATGTTACTATATCTCCATCTTCTTATACAAACTGCTTCTATCACTGTTTGTTTACTACAAGCTTCTAGTCACCGAATAATATGAAAAAATGATTGATTAGGACTATGTTGAGAAAATGGCTAAAGATCTAAAACACAAATATGGTAATAATATCAAAGATCACCCGGATTATGATGATATCCAAACTATTTCAGATTACTATTAATGTAAGTTTACTATCTAAAATGAACGGCTATGGGGAAGCATCCTCCCCCCCTAATGTATAATTTTTATTTTGTAGTAAGATAGAGTTTTTAACGCTGAGTAATAGTAGCTAATAAACTACTCTACGAGAGCAATAGTTTTTGAGCTATGACCTCCTAAAAGTCAAAAAATTATATAAAATCATAATAAAATTGACAAAAATTTTCAATTTTTATAAAATTATCGATTTAAGTGAAAATAAGAAATTTAACAAAATATATAAATCTTATTTAATTGCTAACAATAAATTTAAACTCATTGTTTTTGCATTATTTAATAAGAGAGAATAATTTTTATTTTTTAAGTTTGTTAATAACAATTAAATAAGATATATATATTTTGTTAAATTTCTTATTTTCACTTAAATCGATAATTTATAAAAATTAAAAATTTGAAGAAAAATTGAAAATTTTTGTCAATTTTATGATGATTTTATATATAATATTTTGACTTAGAAGAGATCATAGCTCAAAAACTATTGCTCGCGTAGACCATGTTCATCAGCTACTATTACTCAGCGTTAAAAACTCTATCAGACCACAAAATAAAAAGTATACATTAGGGGGGGAGGATGCTTCCCCATAGCCAAATGAACTGTTTAACCTTGAGAAATAAATTGACCCCCTCTAATTTGTGTCATAAGTAAGAAAGTCCTCATCATTAATTAAAAATAACATCAAACTCCAATTCAGAAATAGTCATTGTCTACTAATGATCAGCAAGAAATAATATCCTGAATTCTGTAAGCAATATGAAATCATTTAATAAAAGAAATAATATGAATGTACTCCTATCATTCCCAGACCTTTTAAGACTAAATAAATTAAACGAACACTTATGACTTATGGTCAAGAAAGCTTATAGATCAACAAAGAAATAGGAACTTAAAAACCCTTAGCTGTTGGACTATGTACTGAATTCAACACTAATGACTTTGACTATGGTTATGAAGAATTCGATAGTGATCACTGTATTAGTTAATTTCTAGATTACTTATCATAATATAAATTTGATGGAGAAGTTTATCTGTATGCTCATAATGGTGCGAAATATGATATTGCTATTGCAACGAATGGCTTATGAAACGTAAAAACCTAAAAATATATCAAGAGAAGTTTATGGAATTAAATGGTGGTGTTATCAATCAGGTTGTTGAGAATTAGTTCGGTACCAAATTTATATTTAGAGACTCTTGTAGAATATTTGCTGGTAAATTAGATGATTTATGCCAATAACTAAAACCTAAATATATGAAACAATCCAATCACAACTTCAAATTTGATGACGTTAATTCATAAAATATTTATGGAGAACATATGGCTGAAATTAAAGAATAACTAAAACATGATTGTCTGTCACTTGCCGAAATTATGATTAAGTTTAGATAATAGTTAATTGACGACCCTAAAATTGAAATAAATATCTGTGACTGTTATACATCAGCTACATTATCCAAGAAACTATTCTTCACAAAATACTACAAAAAGCACACTAACTTTATGAATAAAAATGTTAAATTCTAAATTCGTTACTTATATGAGTTGTCAAGAGATGTTGATTAAGATATAAGATAGGGCTACTTTGGCCTAAGATGTGATATATAGTCTTATGGCAGATTCAAAAAGGTTTACTATTATGACTTTACGTCGCTTTATCCAGCTGTTGGTGCCAAATATTATATGCCTATTGGAAATCCTAAACGATTAGATGCTAAAGATATTGATATTTAAAAATTCTTTGGGTTTATAAGATGTAAAGTTACTACCAACTAAAATGAGTTAACCCTACATGATATCAAGCATAATTCTAAACTTGTATTCGCTCATCATTAAGACACTGAGATTATGTTGTTTAGTGAAGAAATTAAAGCTGGTATGATGATAGGTAATAAATACGAATTTCTATATGGCTACTCGTTTGATAAATCATTAAAGATCAAGTTAATTGTATTTATAATTAATTTATTATAATTAATTAATCAAAACGCCTATTTAATAACATAAATAACATCTTCTACTGTAACTGTTTCGTCCTAATCTATTATAATTCTGCATAATAACTCATTCAATTCAATATTGATGCTTTCATCACTCAACCATTTCAACAATTACTCAATTAATTTTGATTTATTTGTCATCAACCATCTGAACTTGTCTTGACCAAACATGTACTCTATAATGATTAATCCAATAGAATAGATATCCCAGAATAGCTGACCACTTTTTATTTTTAAATAAGGATTTATATATTAATTATGTGTGTTTGGTTTAAAACTTGATTCATCTGATTTTTGAACGCAAAATTTATATTTACTCAAGAAAACTTCAAAGTTTGAATTTAGCTAAATTAATACATTATCTGGTTTTAAATCTCGATGAACTATATTGTTTGAGTGTAACTCTAAAACTGCTTGCAACATTCCCATTATTGACATTTATAATTAATTATCGTTCACTCTCATCTTTAGGAGTTTCTTGAGAGTCACTTAGTAGGATCTTGTTATTAAGGTTAAATTGTTGTAGTCCATCTTCACCCCAAATAATGCATCTAGATATAATAAATTCAGGTCTTGGAAATACTTTGAGTAATTAAATTAAGTCCAAAGATCATTTACTAATAATTTATTTTGGTTTAGCTAGTCAAGTCTATATATGGTGTAGGTTTTGTTTTATTCTTTGAAGTTAAGATCTTGAGGTGACGAATCAGAAATTATTAAATTGTAGTCGATTGAGTCTTGCAGCACAACTCTTACTTCTTTTAAAAGACTGTCGTATTTGAGTTTTTCTTAATTCTAAGTGTTAATTTAGTAGTATTTTTATTATTAATCTAAATTTCCAGTTTCAATTTATTCTTCAATCATTTCTTCATCTTTATCATCGAAAACTAGGAGTTATTTTTCTTAAACTAGCTATTATCTAAAATTATCAAAGTAATCAGCTATTTGATTATTTTATTATTTTATTTGATTTTGCATATAAATTTTGCATTCGTGCTCTTGAAATATAAGCTATAAATAATTATTATTTATAATTAATCTTACTTCTGGTTTGATGTTAATTTGTAACAGTTCTTCAATGCTGTGATTATAGTAGTGATTTGTTAATTATTCTCGTTTTTCAAACTCCTTTTTATTGCATTATTGAATATAACAAAAGTATTTTCCATTGTTTTTTTAAAACTTAAAGATTTTCTTCACATTCCTTGAATGTCTAATTTAATCTTTCTGAAATGATTCGTGAGTAAACATTCTTGAACAAAGCTCACATTTCACTAAATATTTTGGTTTTTTAGTTTCTTGTAAACCGTATTTATTTAAATTACTCCATTCTTAGAATTTTTCTTCAGTAAATTACATTTCTTCAATTCCTTCAAGAGAATTATTCTTAGGTTTTTGTATTTATATTCTCTTCCATTATTCAGTAACAGGTTGCATTATAATTAATGGATTTTGGTAAAACCAAGTTTAAAAATGAGTAATATTATAAATTTAATGGAAATATAATTTAATTTAAATCATTTCTAAAAATTCTTCTTCATATAATTGTCACCAGACAATCATTTATAAACATTGTTCGGCGGACAATCATTTAAACTATTTGTCTGGCGGACAATCATTTGAAAACATTGTCTGGTGAGCATTTTTTTTTATTTTCTTACTACAGTCAATTAAAACACAGTACCAAAAATATATAATTATAACTATATTGTTAAAATGAAAAGAAAATTAAATTTTATTAACAAAGTAATTTAGATCTTGCACTATATTAAACTTCAAATGGGGGTAATATTTTTATTATTTATTTAAATTAAAAGTTTTATATAATTCATAATACTTTTTTTTTTTCTCACCCAAAAGAAGTTTTACTATTATCCATGTTGATTAAGAAATATTAAGGATTCAAAAAGTAAGTAGGTAATATTAAAGTTATAATTTATTTCAGTCCATTGATTCAATTAATGGCTAAGTAAATTTAATTAATTAAAAAACTTTTGGAATTAATTATTTCTTTTAGATCATTTAACATTACAAAACAGTATTGAATGAACGACCAACCTATTTTGTTAGCAAATTAATAGATTGACTCGAGGATTCTTGAAGGAAAACTTAATTCGAAGGACGATTGGCATAGGTTCCTTAAATATCATTGTAATTATAGCATTTGTTAAACATTTTTTTAGAAGGATATTGTTTACCAAGCTACAAGAATACTACAATGAGATTTATCAAGGATTTTTTATAAGGGTCGAAATTCTTGATTAAGTCTAACAAAATAAATAATATAAATGTGCCACGTTATCCTGAGCTTCAACTTAAGAATATATTAAATGAAGTCATCTAAGATATCAACATTAAAAGACATTTAAATTACTATGACGACTAAAAAGTCTTACCAGAAAGAGATTTTTTTTAAAAATCGTGGGTACCCTTGCCCAAGAATATTTATAATAATTGGTAGCAGGATAGAATAGATTGAGAAATATATAATAAAATTGATTATGATCAATAAGATACTATCGCAATAAAATAAGATATTTTGGATGCAATAAATTAAGAACCTTATTTCTCAAGTAAGACTAAATTTTTTTTTAATTTTAATTACTTAGGGTCTCGAGGGAAAGCATTAGGCATGCTTAAAGTTTAGTCCAAAGCTAGACGTCAGCAAACCAAAAAAAGAAAGGTTTTTGAAATTTAATAAAAATATGAGATTCCTGGATAGGAAGAATTGAAATAATAAGTTAATGAATCTATGGAAGGTGTTTCTAATGCTGATTAAAAGAAATTTAAATTTAATATTTGATTGAAATTAATTATTAATAAATTAAATTAATGAATCTGTTAATCAGATAAAAAAGAAGTCATCAATATAATCCTTTATCAATTAAATTTATCTTCTTATAATATTTTTAATAGTTTTGGAGTCAATACTCTCAATGCACTTGTTAATTATTTATAAATGTTTTCTATTTGTCATTTTAAAGTTTAACCTTTAAATTTCTTTTTTATATGTTCTCTTAACTAACGAAAATACCTCTTCAATTCCATGAAATTACGATGAATAAGGTGCATTATATAGTATTTGTCATTTATTTTAGTTTATTAATTATTGAACATCTTTTGATTTATGAAGCTTTAAGTTTTCCATAAACAAAGTTATCTTTTAGTTTTAGTTGTAAAAGTTAAGATCTTGAAGGGCCGAAATTAAGTCTTGTTTTTTAATTGATTTATATTGAGTATAATAATACTCGATTCCTTATTCTTAGCTAATGCAAACTATAACAGCTATTGTTTAGAAATTTATTCCTTATTATTCAAGAAATATGTTATCATATTATTGAGACCAAGCTCTAAACCTTTAAGAGTGAGGATTGAATATTATTTCATCAATATAAATTATTTTCTAATTATTTTCCCATAATCTGATTACTTCATTGAACTATTTCAATCTTTATTATTAAATTTAGTTTAGCTTAGAGTTCGAGAGATGATATCACTTTTTAACTTGCTTGTATGTGATGCCTAATTATTTATAAATTCTGCTTAATGTGTTTCTGCTCATTAGAAAATTAGGGTATCGTTATTGAAACATGTTTGCTCTCTGTTAAAGTGAATGATGCTAGAACCATTACAACTACTGCTATGAAGTCAAAAAATCAACTTATTCATTGTTTAATTAATCTATCTTTGCTAAAGTCATTCTTATTTATTTGAATCTTCTTTTTTAGATACCAGGCACACTTTTCTAATTTTTGATTTTGATAGTTTTATTATTTTTGAAATTTATGAGTACGACAAGAACACTTTTGAATCTTCTTAAGGTGAAGTTGTTTAATATCTCAATAATAGAATTGCTTTTTTTAATATTCTAAGGAATGATTTCTGTTGGTCTCATTGTTATTAAATTTGACAATTATTTAATTATGCTTAAATTAATGCTTTAATTAACTTGATCTTTAATGAATGTTACTTGCTAAGAGATATTATGAAAGACGGCTTCAAACTAAAAGCTGAAAGCAAAAGGTTAGGCAAACCAGTTATGGAAGCTACTTAGAAAATTATTATGAATAGTGCTTATGGATTCTTTGGTCTTAGATGGATGGACAAACGCGGCGTAAAATTCTTAAATGGTAACTAGCTGGATGCTTATCTTGAATCTGGATAAGTTTATAACTACAATCAAATCAATGAAGACTAATATATGGTAGATATGGAGAATGACTTGTTTGATATTAAATGCAAAAATATAGCAGTAGCCACAGCAGTTACAGCATATGCCAGATTAGAGCTCTATTAATTAATGAGAGATATTTAAAACAAAGGCTATAAGATATATTACTCTAACACTGATTCTTTTATTACAGACTGTAACTTATAACAATTCTCTGATCTATAATAAAAATACTTATGGGATGGCTGTGGTGATGAATTAGGATCTCTCAAAAATGAATGCCTTGCAAATAAAAAAATGTGGAAATAGTATTGCTCTTTAAGACTACTAACAAAAATTTGGTTATATAGATAATAAATATCCGTGACAAATAATGGATGAATTCAAAAAATTATATTAATAAGAATATATTGAAAAATATGATATTAAAAATTTATTTAATAGACAAATTAAACATGATGGTGGAGAACTCTACTTTGATGAATGTGTTATTCTTGCTCCAAAGGTATATGCTCGAAGAAAGACTTTGATTAATGGTAAAGTTATAGAGATAGCTAAAATGAAAGGATGTACAGGATCTTCCTTTGACGAACAAGTTGATCTGTTAGACGGATAAACTATCAGCAAGTAAGTAACCTAATTTGTTTCAGGCAAAAAGTGCTATATGAAAGATCAAAATATTTATGGTAGAGTTAATGTAATAAATGTCACAAAAAAGGTTTGCTAATACAATTAGAACGGAACTGCTAAATACTCAAAAGGAATAGTTTAAGGCAATACCGTTCAACCACTAACTTTTATAAATGGAATTCTAGCTTAATGAATAAATGATATAATATAATAACAATAATAATAATAACCATAATAATATAATTAATATTTTTGAGCTTTTAATTCTGGCTATAAAAATACCATGTATAAAATTGCCACTGTAACTCAAACCCCCAAAGACCAAGACTATAATCAATATGTCACCAGCCTTGTAACTATAGCCTTCAGTAAAGAATAATATCCCAAAAAGAAAAATGTATAAAAATGGTATTCCAACAACTATAAAAAGTTCAGCCTTGCCATTGATTTTGAAAACGATGATATTTATAACTCTAATTCTGACTTCCATTACTTCTAACTTAAATCTGTTTACAAAGAACCGCTTTAAACCTTTGAATATAAAATTGAGGATCTAAACATTATTCTACACTACCATATTAATAAATACAAAATATCAAAAGCCGAAGATATTTAAATGGTTTAGCAAAAGATAAAAGTCTTAATACAATGATTTAATTAAATTTATATTTTTTTATCCTTCGATTAAACTATGGATCTACCTAATCAGTTAAAAATAGATATATACAATAAAACTATACAATTACCAAACAGCTTTTATTTTGTTAACCTATTAAGATCGACTTAATGGAAAATTACTATTATGGATCTTTTAACAACTTAGAAATTACAAATAATAAATCAAATGAGACTCTAAACTTAATAAATATATTATGAAAAATATAATCCTGATCAAATAACTTCACAACTATTCTACAAATTTAACTAAACTGATTCTGCTTTAATTTATAACAGCATGATATTTTAAAATTTAATGTAAGACTTTCATTATTTGGACCTAGGATTTAAAGAAAATAAAATATTACAAAAAATGCAAAAAATTTTTGCACAAACTCAATGAAAATATAACTTGAAAAAAGGCAAAAATTTGTAGAATTTGCATGAGAAGTTTGCAAGATACCTCAAGTATCCTATGATACCAAAGAAAAGCACAGATAAAGAAAGCACAAAGGAATTTATGGCTTATCCCAAATTAAATAATAGAAAGAATAGTTGGATTAATAGTTACTTTAGAAAAATTTGGAGTTCAATAATTTCAAAGAGTAAAAGAATGAAGAAATCAAGGAGTTGTTGGAAAGAATTACTGTACTTGAAACAGAAAATAGAATACTTGAACAGCAAAATATCAAATTAGGAAAGAAAAAATTATCTCAAACCAAAATTAAAATGCTTACCGAAACAAATGAACTAATTAGTGATAATAACATTAAATACGCAGCCTATAATTTAGATCTCCTCGATGCTGAAGAAATGGATTGGTTCAATAAGGAATTGTGTGGAGAACTTGCCAGTGTAGTCATTTCAGATATGCCGTTCCCTGATACAATGATAGATTTCAAGTATGATATTTAAACAAAGAATGATTTAATGAACTTTTAAATCGAAAAAATTTAGGAATTTGGGTACTTATTTTTCTGGGTAACGAAAAAGTAATTAACATTTGGGCTTGAATTTTTCAAAAAACACAAATACTCGTACATTGACATGATAATTTGGGAAAAAATGATGAAAATGGGAATTTTGAGGGAGGACCTGGCTACTACTTGGATCATCAGTTTGAAATTTGCTTGATAGGGAGAAAAGGACAAGTTTTTTATCCGCTGAATCTTCATACAATACAAGATATAATAAGAGCTCCAAGTAGAATAGCCTCACAAAAGCCAGATGAGCTTTATGAAATAATCCACCAGCTGATTCCAAATGCAAGAATTATAGAGGCCTTTGCAAGGACCAACAATATTAGGAGAAATCACATTTGTCTAGGGAATCAAATTTAAGATAAATAGTTGAGAAATTTGAAGTATGGGAGAATTGTTTGAAAATCAAACTTAATTAATTAAAACTTAATAAATTAAAAAAATATAAATTAATTGGTTGAGGCATCTGAAATTCTTCTTTATGTTTATTTAATCTCAGTAAATTCTATAAATTAAAATAATTGAAGTTAAATTTTTTGAAAATTAAAATAAAAACTATATTATTCTTTAAATAAGTTAATTACTATACAATTGATTTAAATTAGATTCAATATAACAAAACTTTAATTAAATCTCTAGATCGTAGTAAATTTTATGTATAAATTGATGAACATTTATATACTAGAAAGAAAATAAAGTTTTGTTTGATTTTTGAAGTTTTTTAGAATTTTCCTGTATATGTCCTGACAGGACATTTTATTATAATATATATAATTAGGGGGAAGGGATGAAAATGGGGGGATATTTACTTACTTTTTTTGCATTAGAAATAGCTGTAATTTGTATTTGTTACTTGTTTGAAGTGAAATTCAGATATATTTTTATTAATAAATATTTTAGAGAAATTTTAAGTGCTTCATCGAATGAATCACTAATCGAACTAAAATTTAGGCTTGTAATTTATTCTGCTATAGACTAAATAGCTTAATCCATGCCTTTTCATCGCTCCAAAAGATTTATTGATTTCTTGAAAAAAGAAAAAAGCTTTTCAAATGGGGCCATTTCAAAATGATAAGGTCCTAGGTAGTAAATACTTATTTAGAGTAACCTGAATTTTTTGTGAATAAATTAGATGCGGTGGTATGTAGCATTGTCTAGAAGGAATATAGTATCGACTCTCCAGTGTTTTTCTTACTTGTCAAGTATACCAATTAAGTCCAAAGGAAAATTGTAGAAAGTTTTACTGTTATTGTAGCCTTTAGTCATTTAAAAAAACACTTATCCCTTATTAGATATTCCTGTTATAACAATAACTTAATAGAGGCGTTAAGAAACTTCAGAATAGTTCTTAAGTCCTTTGAAACTCCAACTTTTCTTGATATCATTAGACAACTAGATGCTGCTTTCATCAATATTTATGATAGTTTTCTATAATTTTGATTAAGTTATAAAATCTCTTGCTGCAAAGTTCCGAGCTATTATACATTCTTTGTTATTTGTTCTTTAATCTATTTTGTAAACTTTCTTATAACTCATTTTCATCTTTTTTTTTCATGAGCCTTTGCAGTTTATTTTTACTGATATTGAAATTCAGATTCTCATTGATGCTTTTACAAATTTTCTAAGTTTACTAAAATGGTATGCCTTCTTTATGTTGTCTCAAGATAAATTGTTATACATGCTCAAGGTTTTAGCTTTTTTTCTCATGAAAGTTTCAAATTTTTTAAATCCTACTAAACTATCAAATCATTAAGAGCATTGTCTAATTAAGTGGGACTTAGATTGAATCTATTTAAAAGGGTAAGTTTTGAGCAATTTTCGTAAAAATACAATCGCTTAATTTTTGAGGCAAGAGTTTCTTGATTCTTTTTAGCTTATTTTTATGAATCTGGTCCTATTGATCATAATTCTTGGGAACCATAGTTATCAATTTCATGTGTTTCTATAACTACGCTTTTACTTAACTTTATACATGAAGATTGTAAAGTTGCTATACACTTTCATTAACTGCAATTATAATTTCATTCGAACTTACAATAACTCTTCGTACTTTTAACTGATGATTGAGGTGAGCTTATAGGGCTTTTGTAAAGTAATCTTAATACTCTTCTTTACTTATGCTACTCTAAAAAATTTCAATTGATTGAATTTATTTAGCAATTTTTCTGGGGTCACTAATGACACTATTATTGAGCATTCCTTCAATTTTTTCTACTAATTAATTTTCCTTATACTCTAGATCTAAATTTGTTATTTATTTTAGTTCGAGATCTTCCCTCTAAAAGTCTTATATATAAATTACCGTTGTGGCTTTGCTCTTCTAATCATCTTAATTTTAGTTTGATTTCTAGGAGTTATTTTCATTTGATAAGCTACTACTAGATCTTGATACTTATCTATCGTTAAAGTCTAAGTTAAAAAACTTTCTGATATCAGTTTATTTGTAATCATCTCTTCTCTGGATTTTTTCCATTTTTGCTTTATATAAATTAAGTTTCTTGGCAAGTTATTATTCCTTAAGGAATTTCTTTAAGTGTAAAGTTATTTAAGCTCCCTATTTATTATTCTAATAAAATTAAAATTTTAAACCTATTTCTAATTAATTAAAAACTTAAAATAAATTTGTGGTCCTAAATTAAACACAGACAGTTTGAGTTAATGGAATAGAGGCTATAAGAAATAAATATAAACTAATTTAGGGAAAAAATTGGGAGTAAAAAGGAACTTTATAATTTCTTAACTTAAGAGTGTGAGGCGTATATGCCAAAAGTGAATTGTACTAATGTCTATTTTTTTACAAGTATCATAAATGGAAACAAGGAGGTAATATTTAGTAAATAATGACTTTATATTATTTGAAAAGAACAGATGTTATAGTTGCTGCTGTACCTTAAATAGAGGGTTTTGTTTCAGATGATTTTCTAGAGTATGCTTAAACTAAGCCTTCACTTTTAAATTACTTGCCAGATCAATGCGATTGGGTCCATTTGGATAAAAAATGAATTGTCGACATATTGCTATCACTGGACTAAGAAGGCATAAATAGCATGGTTTAGTCAGCAAAAATTATGAGAAGATAGAGGCTTGACCAGTCAAACAATTTGATCGTACATATGAAGCCAGAATTCGTTTCAGCTTTAAATAACTCTATTAACTACAGCGGTAAAATTAAACATTTTATAAACTCTTTTTAGTTAAAAAAGGAAGATCAGCATATTTGCTGAAGTATTCAGCGAAGAGAAGATAAAGACCCAATGTTAATGAGGAGATGAAAGATAACAATCAATAACCCAGACAGAGCAAACAAAGGTATCTTGAAAATAATAAAAGAATGAGACAAGAATTTTAGGGAATGAGAAAGCAAATTGATGATTTAATGAATTACAAGCAGTTAGTTCATTAACTTCAGAATGATGGACTTCTTGATGACTAAGGCTATCCTTAAATTATGGGACCTATTTAATAGAATAATAACTGCTGAATTTAAACGGTTTAACTCTTTGAGCTAAATCAATTAATTTGATGATTTAAAATTTTTAATATAGTCTTAAATCCTCTTTAACTTTTAAATAAAATTAAAATTAAATAATCTCATAAATAAACACAGCTTTTTGACTTTCTTTTAAATCCTTTGCCTTATGCACTTGGATAATATTAATTCATCACCTTATATAAACTATGTCAAAAAAATCATAAAATTGTAAAAAAAAGGACATGTTTTTCGTTATACTAATTACTTTTTCTGAATAAATTGGGTTATAAAATTTTTCAATTCTTGTAATAAGAGTCCAAAAAGATTTTTTTAAAAAAAGACAGCTTTGAGAAAATGTAAACTATCCAACCATTTTTTTAAAGAATACTCAAAAGTGATGAATGAAAATTTATTTTACTAATTTACACAAAAAAATCCCGATATTTAAAAATATGGTATAGTAGACTTTGGTAGAGTTTAGTAGAGTTTATGAGACTTTAATAGACTTTGGTATATTTTGATAGAATTTTTGAAAAACTTAAAATCTGATAAATTAACAAGAATTTAAAGTTTAAAAACCACAAAAAATTAATGAATCATTAAAAGAATCCTGATTTTATTAATGAAGACTATTTAGGGCAAATAAGAATACTTCAAGAAGCTTTTACTAATAATTTTGGAGCTACTAAGATTAGTATATTTTGGGACTATAAAAGGGGGAAATAATTTTGAAAAATAATAAACCTAATGAGTAAGCAATCGACTATAAATAAGTCAAAAGGCTAAAAAAAGCAAAAGTAGATGGAGGAATCCTCTGAACCTTCAAATTATACAGCTAAATTTTTTAATGAAAATTAGCTGGATGAATTGAAAAAAGAAGAGACTAAAAACAAAATTCTAGAGTACATCAAGAAGCAAAAGATAATGGGGAATAAGACTTTCAAAGATGTTAAAATAGAATTGCAAAAAAAGTTTGGTGTAAGCCCGATAAATACTCATAAGAATTGGTTGATTGCAACCTTAAATAATTGAAAAAGTGATAGTAAATTCACTACCCCAGGAAAAAAGGACGACTAAATAAAATTAAATGGAAATCAATCAAAGAAAAATAATTAAAAAAAAAACCTGGTTTTTGACTAAATATAAGGTGATGAAAACTCTAGCACATCCGAGTAGGAGGTATTAGCCAATAAATAAACACAGCCAGTTTTTGAATCATTAAGCTCTAATTAGAATTTAACTGAAATTGAAGATTCTTAATCATTTTCAGACGGAACTTATCTTAATTTGGATAAGGTTGAAGAAATAATAGCACAAAATTATAAACAAATGACAATAAATGCTATATCTGATATGTACGATAGATTGTTAGTATAAGTCCCTGAGTTTTTAGAAACTAAAATATACGAGAAACTGAATCAAAATGTCTCATTAACTATTGAGAGAGTAGAAGAGCTAGAAAAAATTATCAAAACCTCTGATGCCAATTAAATCTAACAATAGGTAAGAGAAGGAATAGAAGAGATTTAAGATGCTTTTAAGATTTTAGTTACCGATATAAAAAAGCAGCACCTACTATTGGCATAGCTTCTTAAGAATCTCTCGCAGTTCATGTAAAAAAAGCTTATGAATAAAATTTAATGATAAAAAAAAAGGTTGATGAAGCTTAAGTTAAGATAAATTAACTTTAAGAGAGATAATTGAATTTTTAAGAGTAAATTACAGCCATCAAAGAGTCCCAAATCAAACAAATAAGCAGCTGTGATAATAACATTAAAACCGTTGTTGACCACGTCAACAAGAATATAGCTGACTTCTAAACTTCTGAAAAAGATAGCTTATAAGTAATAAATAACAATATTAAACTAGTAAACGCAAGAGTTACTGTTTTGGAGAAAAATGAATTAAAAAATAAGAATGAAAAAAACCCCCATTAACAAACTTAAAACAATCAATTAGAACAAAATCAAAATAAAATTCAAACAAGTTAAAACCCTATTATGAATCCTGGATCAGAAAATGAAGTTATTCAAACTGTTTAGAGATTTAACTAGAGAAATGATCAAGTTAGATTCATAATTATTGAAGGTAAGAACTTTTTATATGATAAAATAACCAAGAAAATTTACTCAATACAAGAGTAAACTATTTAATGATTCTCAAATTTACTTTATTACTTCATTACTTATATAATATAACTTACTCATTTACTTTCATAAAAATTGACTTCGTGACCATCATGGGGTTTTGGGGTTTAATATTGTTTATCACAGATGTCTGTTTTATTATTTAATGCCTTGATTTAAAAATAACTTATAAATAAAAACCTTGTTTATATACTTTTTACAATTGCTTAAATTAAAACATTATTTCTTTTTTATTTGCATTAAATATGTAATTAAAACAAAACAAGAGGACCTCTGAATTATTTTATATGATTATAAAAGTAAAATTGAGAATTGTGATTAATTAGTATCACAATATTTTGCCGTTAATTACTGTAAGAATATCTTCCTTTACTATATATTTGAAATCAAATACACAGAACTAAAGAAATCTTTTATTCAGACTATATTAGCCTACCAAAAGGCTAAATCTAGAGAGATAATTAAAACGTGTAAAGTAAAGTGCTAAAACAAATATTTGTAATTTGCCTATAAAAAGTTCTAGAATTTTATGATGCCTTCTAAACATTTTAATATAAGAATAATGATCAGTGAAAAATGATTTCTTTTATCTTCAATACAATTTAAATGAGATATAATAAAATAACAATTCAAAAAAAATTCAATATATGAAGCAAATGAATGGTATAAAGTTCAAAAATATAAATTAAGCTGTCATTTAAACGTATAAAAATCATTAAATTTCATTTCGAAAGTAAGTTATTAAAGAGTCAATAAATATTTCTTTCAGTAATAATAGTTGTAGACTCTAAAATTTCAGAGCCATTAAGCTCAATACTATTTTTAATTTATGTACAGATAAATTTGAAAATCTATTATGACATATTCTTATAGAATTTCTAAATTTTAATCATATGTTTTTTATAAATTACATATATATCAATGCATTAAAAAACTAATATAACTATTACAGAATCAAATTAGTCTATTGTAAATTGGTGGATATATATAAAACGAAAAGATATTAAACATTTTCTCAATTCTTGAGATTGCCATTAAAATATGCACATAAAAATAAAAGTAAACTTCAATGATAAATGAATTATAATTTTTAGTAAAGGCAACCCGATCATGTCCAATGAAAGAACTTTAGTACTAAGTTTAATCTCTAGAAATTTCTAGAGAATATATTGATATTTTAATAAAATTTTGGGGGGGGGGCAACACCTGAACCAGTAACTTTTTTTCATATTTCTACCCTTCTTAAAACCCTGTAAATACATGACTAAGGTCAATTAAGGACCAAAGAATCTTAATTCATTACTAAAATTTACCCTAGACTACTCCATCGGGTCAAAAAGATAAAGTTTATTTATAAACTTATCATGGAAATATTCAGTTAATTTAAAGATTTTTTTAAAAATATTTTTTTATTTTTTCTTGATTTTTGATTAATATAAGTTAAATCATTTCAATTCTATCCTTTTGAGGCATGCATAAAATGATAGAGAGGTATACCATATCCATAATAAAATTTACCATCAACCATATCATTTTATGCATACCTCAAAAGGATAGAATTGAAATGTATTTAACTTATATTAATCAAAAATCAAGAAAAAAAAAAATATTTTGAAAAAAATCTTTAAATTAACTGAATATTTACATGATAAATTTATAAATAAACTTGATCTTTTCGACCCGAGGGAGTAGTATAGGGTAAATTTTAGTAATGAATTAAGATTATTTGGTCCTTAATTAACCTTAGTCATGTATTTACAGGGTTTTAAGAAGGGTAGAAATATGAAAAAAAGTTACTGGTTCAGGTGTTGCCCCCCCCCAAAATTTTAAATATCAATTTCCCATATTTCTATTGTAACATACACATACTGTATAAATGACTAAAATCTCTTGACATCAATTAAATATATACTAATATTTATGATTATTTAAAGCTGAGGATATACTGTAATAATTAGAATATTGCAGCTGAATTTTATAAAGATATAATTGAAGTAATCCTTGTTTATTATCATAAGATTATGGCTTTATGTATTGAATATCCTTACAAATTTAGTAAATTAAAAAATAATCTTTATTAATGATCTGTATTGAATCAAAATTATAATTAAATCATCAAGGTTATTAAATTATCAGTTTCACATTAAATGTTTCGAATAATTGATATTGTGTAATATAATATCAATTTGCGATTAAATTTTTGAAGAATCAGGATCATAAGCATTGCAGTATTGCATTAAATCAAATATAATAAATAATTTAGTTATAAAATTGAAATTTGTATTATTTCTGTCTATTATCTATTCGAATAAACTTGATTAAAGACAGTTTTAATTCTTTCCAACTTGATCTTTATATTTGTTAAAGTGGATAACTATGGATCTCTCTTTTCTGAATGAATAAATGAATCAATCAATCAATCAATTTATCTATTTATTGTATGAATCTAAGGTCTGTGTGATGATGGAGGGGATTCTTATTAAATATTTGGTTTTTTAATTTCTATGACTAAATTATATTTTAAATGTGAGTTTGATTTATAACAATGACATTTTATAATGTAAAAGACCAGAAATTCCTCAATTTTGAGATAAATATCAGAGGACCTCACAATAATTTAATATTTATATTGTAATAATAAATTAAAATTTCAGATAATTTAAGCATATTTCTTTAAAAAAAACTGGCCATCTTAATTATTTCACCTTATTATATTTTCCTCCTTTCATTTCTTCTTCTTCATACTCATTTTCTGTTCGTTCCAATTTTAACTTTAATAATTTATGAGTTTATTTAAGTTTTTTCTATCATTCATTTCTTAATCTGTTTAGATTGATTTATTAATCTTGATAATTATATTTTGCCTATTTCATTTTGATACTAGTTTTTATCTTATTAATTAGGTATAAATTTAGATATCTATTAAAT
The DNA here is from genome assembly GCA_000711775.1 of Oxytricha trifallax. Taxonomy (NCBI): domain Eukaryota; phylum Ciliophora; class Spirotrichea; order Sporadotrichida; family Oxytrichidae; genus Oxytricha; species Oxytricha trifallax. The sequence goes on from ARYC01021781.1 coordinate 25,961, forward strand.
TTTTTGGGGAGTGAATCTATTCTTTTGTTCCTCGGGCTTTGCTAGAATGAATTTGATATGATTATCTTATCATACTCGTTGTATAAGTATCTGCTGTAATTAAAAGCCTCAAATAATAAATTTCAAATCTATGAGTACATTAAAAATTAATTATATCACAATAATAATAATAATAATAATAAAATAATAATAATAATAATAATAATAATAATAATAATAATAATAATAATAATAATAATAATAATAATAATAATAATGAATAATAAAATAATAATAATAATAAATAATAATAGATAATAATAATAATAATAATGAAAATAATAATAATAATATTAATAATAATAATAATAATAATAATAATAATAATAATTTGATCATATTGAAGCCTCTAGGACCCTCAATCTTTAATTTTTATGTTAATATGCAAAAAACTAGCCCTTTTATAGTAGAAAGCTCTCATTTTTGTGTATAATGATAATATCTTCTTTTTCTGCCAGCCTATTCTTCTTGTGTTATCTTTTCTATTTTTGGTTTCCTTTCCCACTTTCTTATTTTAGGTGAAGATTTGAATGTAGTCTCTTAAATCTTTAAATTTGAATAACTAGTCAATATTTTTGACTTGGATTGAGAATACCAGCTCTTTTGATTTGAGCAATTTCTTCATTCTGGTAGTAATCATTTAGATGAAGTCAGATTAGAGGAAGTAAACAAGTATGTGGAGGCACTTGACGTATATATCTATATTGTTGATGTGTGAGAAGTAGTATGCACTAAAAACCCCAAAACCCCTTAATGAGGTTTATAAGTGCTTTGATTTGTAGGGTATAGTTGTGGATTTTTAATGTATAGTTGAGGTCTTATTGGGGTTAGTAGAGAATTTAGGCCAAATTGCATAATGAGAAATAGAAATTATCGAAATTTAGGATCTATTTATGATGAGTAATATATAGATTTACTGCTTAAGCTTAGGTATGGTACAAGTATTTATTTAGACTAAGTCAATCCTGTGCTAAATTATTCAGGCCA
>ARYC01021782.1:0-17404 GCA_000711775.1 Oxytricha trifallax
AGCTTAAGCTATACGATTTTATACTAATTTAGTTGATACAAAGTTAATTCTACCCAACAAGATGAATGACCAAGCACCAATAGCAGACTCTGGTCACCTCGACGCTCAACCATCACAACAGTATACTCCCATTGCAGCAGTCAGACACCAAGTCAGCCAGAGGTTGGGCACTTATGGCACCTTGGCTAGGAACCTTTCTATAACCAAGGAATCCACCAAGCGGCAGCAGTTCTCGATGAGCTTCGTGGCAGCAATCACTAAGGACCAACTGGTCTCCAGCCAAGTCATTGAGGGAGCCTTCGATGCCGTGCTGTTCGAGAACTTCCTCTACCACACCCTGCGCCAGATGCGCACCGAAAAGGACCTTGGCCTGAAGAAGATCGTGCTGCTCATGGACAACGCAGTCATTCACAAGTATTCAGAAGTGTTGGAGACTGCGAGGAAATTGAAGGTCACAGTCCTATTCAATGCAGAGTACTCACCATAGCTAAACCCCATCGAGCAGCTGTTCTCATACATCAAGAGGCACCTCAGGCAGGAGCAAGCAGACAGCAAGTAAGCGTACTAATCATAACAGCCTATAGGATTCACTTGGTTAAAAGACTCTCCCAGATATTAAAAGCCATGACCAAGAGTGATGTCAACAAGCTCTGGGCCTTCAGCGTCAAGCAGTGGTGCACCACCATCAGACATGGGTTCGTATGAGTCAACCATCAATGACGATGAGTGGAGTCGCAGGTGCTCTGGCACCAGCCAAGACAAGCATCAATAGCAGTTGAACAGTTAAATTAATTGATTAAACTTCCCTATTATATATCACGCTTTAAAGTTTAAGTTTAAACTAATCAATCACCAAACCACTCAAACCTCTCTCACCTCCGCGCATTGAAGAGATCAAGTCCACCAATACACCAACGATGGCCCAACAGCTTGAGCTACCAATGATGGCACCGATGGAACAAGGATGGAGCAATAGATTTAGGATCTAGAAGATGAGAATGGATTGCCGATTGGCCCCAACTCAAGCCTATCGACGACGAATCGACATCAAGTGACCATACCAGATCAACACCAATTGACAGTGTCAAACGACCATGGAAATCATCGAATTCCTGCCAAACATCGAAATCAAGTGTTGGATTGTTGATGAAAAATTTGGGTTTATATTATGCTGCTGAACACTATAACGATCAAACTTTTTAGTAAAATGCACGGCAACAACTTAATGCTTTTTGATTATTGGTTATTATTATTGATTTATTTTATTTCTATAATTTCCTATTTTTACGTATTTTATCAATAGTTTATAGATATTAAAGTTAATTCAAGCTTCCATTCAAATAAATGAATTAGACTATACTTGCAAATGAAAACAATGATTAATTTATTAAGTAAAGGTCCTAAGCAACAATCACAATTATTAATTTTATATATTATTGTAAAAAATTGGGAGAAGGTTTTGATAAATAAATATAGAAAGCGAGAAGATATTAAACATAAGTACATTTTTGTTTAGTTATGCAAGCAATCCTCAGTTTAATGAAAAAACAATCTTCTTTCAAGATCCCTAATGCCCACATTGTAAAGTACTCTTTGTTTACATAATCTGTGTCGAATTGCATGTCTTGTAGCCCTCCAAACATTCTGTAGTCTCTATAACCACCAGATATTGTGTCGATTATGTTTATGTTATACTCTATAGGAATAAATATTTAGTAAATTTTTGTTATTAATATATTCACTTACATCCATTACTTGAGTAGCCAATTCGTGAATCCGAACTATATGTGTTTTCATTGATTATCTGTTGCTTGGATTCAGCTTTCACTTTAATCTTGACCTTGCTAAATGGCTTCTGAGTGTTGACTATTTACAAATGTGCTATGCATTTCTTTTGGTTGCCGAAAAGCATGGGCTCGCATATTTCTCTTGCCATCAAGTATAGATGTCTCTTATTTCCTGATCTTGTCTATTTGCCTGTCTAAGCAGCTTGTCTAGGCATTAAGGTTTTTGGCATTTTTCGACTTTCAGTATTGCAGTCGAAATTGGGGATGGATTGGGGAATGGCGGCCAATCAGTGGCATCGCTAGACGCAGCGCGAGCTATCTCCCCATGGTGGAACTTCCGACTTATCCAAATGTCACGGGCGCCGAGATAATTGAGAATCATTGTTTCCCAAAAGGCTATTACAATTACTCCAAGTGATATGTATGCTTATAGTGCTGATAGTTTAGGTTATGGAGAAAAGATCATAAGTGTTAAATCTGCAAATATTTTAACCTACTGCCCTTTTCCTCTCCTGCTTAATCACTTTTCTCTATGTTGCAGCGTAGGGTGCCTTGCGGAGTTTTCATGCTTTTAGAGGATTTCATTGAGAATGTAGTGCACTTGCCAATAGGGAGAGAGAGTGATATCAAAGCATCTTACTGTGCGCACTGCGCTTGTTGGCGTCTCAACCAATGGAGTTCCCCTCCATCCTCGTACTTCAGAGCTCCAATATGACTTCATCGCGCTTAAGGGAACTGGGTCAGATGCCAAGATAGTCGAAGTTGATGTAAGTTTAGGAAACAGTGAATATAAGACCTTCTATCACTATTACTCTTTCAGTTCTTTCGCTTATACCATCAGTCTCAGCGCAAATGGTGTTGCTATATCATGCACTTTTTAATCAGGATGCACGAAGGGGATCTTGAAATTCGCCAATGCTTGTCTTCCAACAGCCCAAAGAATCACAAGTGTAGGTAGTGATAGAGATGGTTATATGATCGTTGGACCATACCTTGCTATTGGTGTTCAATGGCAGCCTTGCAATGTTGATGCTTGTAATTGAGAAACAATCAAGAGTGAGTACTTGTATATGATGATTTTGTTCCACCCCTACACTATGGCCTGGTGGTGACCCTCCTGTACCACCATGTTCAGCAGTCGCAGCACTAAGCTGGATCGATAATACACATGCCTTCCTCTTCACTAGGGCTGAATAGGCAGAGACATTAGAGACACCATTAATGGCAGTTAGGTATAAATTTTAAGAATGATTAAATAAATTAAAAAGCTTAAATACTAGACCTTTAAATTTGGTAACTTAATTTATGATATAGGCTCTATATATATTAGTACTTAGTGATTAAAATGAAAAGCTACAAAATATTAGTAAAAATTTAAAGTAATTCAAATTATTCTTTTATTTGTAAATTTATTATTTTTCATATAAATTGAAGATAATGATAATAATAAAAATTATTTTAATTATAAGCAATTTTTATTTTCGTTTCAAATTAATATAATAAAAAAATATGACATAAAAATGATGATCAGTAAAGCTATTCTTGCAGTAATCAGAATTCATTTTGATTATAGTGATTTGAAATTAATTTATTTGTATTCATATACATAAATATGAAAGTTTTTATGAATTTTGTTGTCACCAATAAGTATATAAATTTTTTAAACTGTTAAATTTTGATAAATTTTTAATTTTAATAGCAACTTCTTGATTTTAATATTTATTAATTATTTGTGCCTTTTATTTATTAATAAACCCCAAAACCCCATTAAGATTAAATAGGTGGAAATGAGCTCATTTTATAATTTATTAAAAATTACTTCCACGTTATATTTTAAACTATACAATAGTCTACTAACTATAGCAATCATTTATAGTTATCATAAATAATTCTTAACAAGTCAATTATTTTCATAATGATGAAGAAATTCAAAATGACTTCTATTAATATTTAGAAGTGAAGAAAATTTAGAAAACTTAATGATTCTAGCTGATGATTAACATAATACAGATCGCCCTTACTTTTATAAAACGATATAAATCTGAAGTGATGATTTCGATGTAAGTAAATTCAATTGTTTTAAAAACAAAATTATAGTTTCAATAGGTAATTATTATTTATTTTCTAAAAAATTTTAACAAACTCTAACAAAATTATAATTTATTGAAATATTTCTCATTTTTGACTGGATTAATTTTATTTTAATTTTCATCCAACTATTCAAGTATAATACTTATCGTAATATTTATATAGATGATTTCATGTTAAAATAAAAAAATGAATGATATTTTTTACTTCTTATATTCTTTATAGTAAGTTATATCTCAAACAAAAAGATTGTGTTTAAAAGTTCTAATATGCCTAAAATATATAATTTAGAGAAAAATTATTTAACTTATAATAAATTGCTATACATGTAATTTTTAAAAAGATCAATAAGCATTTGTAAATTCTTAAGTTTTTCAATTTTTTAAAAATTGAATTTTCTCAATTTTATGGCTATAAACTATTGTAAGACTTCAATACTCTTGATTTAATACTAACTATTTAATAATTTTTTAGTCCATAATTTTAATTTAAAAGTCTAACATTTTTCTATAATTATAGAAGTTTAAAATATATTAATTAGCAAATTTATTTTTTTATAATCATAAATAATTAATTACAATTAAAATTAAATCTTCTTAAATATGAAGCAAATAATATTCATTCACATTTAATTTTTATATAAGAGATTAATTTATCATTAGTATGAAATCCCCTTTGTCAAATGAATTAAGAATTCCATAAAATTTTTTAATCTAATAAATAAAAATAAAATATTTCTAATATTCATGGTATAGTCGGGAAATTTTGGTAGAAAGTCTAACTATAAATAAATTTACATCAAGAAAACAACTAAAATTTAATTAAAAAGGTTTTTAAGGCAAATTTTATCAAAATCATAAGTCATTTAGGATTGATAGATTTTTTCTGATGAAAAATCAAATATTCAAAAAAGGGCAAATTTTCACTGACTACTTGTGAAAATGCCCCTAAAACATGAACTGAAAAATACTAGTGTATGAATTAACAAAGTAACGAAGAGCTCGTTAGTATTAATGAACTAAAAATTTAAGAAACATTGGCATGTTTATTTGTTGCATTTGAAACTATTAAATTGAAGTTTTAGTATTATTTGACAAAGTTATATACTAAATTATCAACACTTTTAATTAAAGTCGCTAATCAAATAAAATATTATAACTTTATAGAGTTTGTTAGTGTTTATTGACAGTTAAATAAAAATAATGAACATGACTAAGTATATTATAGTATATTAGTTTTAAAATTTAATTATTATATTTTATTAGACTTTTTTTAGAGTTTGTTAGAGTTTTAGCTTAATTTATAATTTCAATTAAAATTATTAAACAATGAGAATTTTATATATATAAATAATTTGAAAGCAAATCTAGTATAAATAAAAGCTTATTATGAATAAGATTAATTCAAAATTTTCAAACTACTTGAGACAATTAAATATGGCATTCCGAATTAAATGGCAAAGGTAATCATTGCATGAGAATGACAGACTTTTAGAATTAAGCTTTATACATATTGACAATCAGTTTGTCGAACTGGACAACTGTAAAAAACATTAATGCTGGCTCCTATTCAAATTTGTGATAAATAATATAAAGTTGAGAACTCTACCAAACTCTCACATTAAGTTTTAATATTATATATCTATTTATTTTGATATTGAGCGGAACTGACGCTGTATTAGATTAAAATAACTAATAATTGTCAACTAATATTGATATAGGAATAAATTTGAAATATAGAATTAAAATAATGGCTATTAAATTTCTTGAAATCTAGATCAAATAGTGTTTGTTCAATAAAAATTGAAAATCTCCTGGATTTTTTCAATTCGTGGTATCCACTATCTTATAGAAGTATCGAAAAAACGCTATTTAAACTTTGCTGATTTACTTAATGAAATTTGATACTAAATTTAAAAATAGAATTATCTCACTTCAAAGATGCGATAAAATTGTAAAGTCTACTAGTCTAGCTAATTTTAATTTCAATCGATAAGTTTATTTTATCTTGGTTTCAAGAAATTTAACTTACATTATTCTATATTAATAAATAAAAAATGCTAAATTTAATTTTCAGAATATTAATATTTCTCTTATATTAAATCTTTTATTTTTCTCAAAAGATCTTTAATGTAACTTTATAAAACTTAAAGTAAATAATATGTGAATTAGAATTTTTACAAATATAAATAACATATCCATACCTAATCATACTTATACAAATTTAATTAATATCATTTCAATGTAGTTTGATTTCAAACATTGTCCTTCCTCTTTTTAAATTGTTTTTCCTTCCAAAAATCTAAAGGTTGAGTCGGTTTTTGCAATACTTAATATGAATTTGTAAATTTCTTTAGTTTAACCGAATGATTTCCCACTGAGTTTAAGATGACTCATTTCGGCTTTTGAAATTGAATAATTTTCCAGACGTCTCCCTTGACTCCTATAATGAAGGACTTGCTACAATGAGCTGATTATTTTCCATATCCAGTAAAAAACACCCCGTTTCTAGTCAGCTAAAACCATTCATCTCGATTCACTTTCCGATATCCATTATTGAGAAAGGATAGTCTCGCTTACTCCATTTTTAAGGTAACTATAGAGAATCATGATTCTGTATTTTTGAACTAAGTCTTATTGCTTCTTAGAGTATGTTGTTTCTCTCCATACAATCTTGAGTTATCATCTGCCACAACTTCAAGTCTCTCACATTACTCTCAAATGATATACGTTCTACATATGTAGTTTATATAAAATTTCTACTCTCTTTATCTGAATATCTTCATTTATTGACATTTTGATATTTTGTTTGAAATTTTTCTTGAAGGTCCCCTAAATATCCCCATTTTTTCTTCTATTTTTCAATATTTTTCTAATTAATTTCTAATCTCTCGTTTATCTGAGCATCTGCGTCCGTTGTTGAGGCGATCGTTGCTTAAATACGTATTTTATTGATAGATTTGGATTGTTTGATTATATTTAACTCATTTTTCATTTCTATTTTGTTATCGATTTTATGTTTTATGGTAAGATTTGTTCTAAAGATGGTCCATTAAAATCAAACAATTCCAGTATGGGCATAAAAATTTGATTTATTGCATCACTATAGCAATAATTGCTTTGTCTGTTCTTGTTTAGTATTTGAATTGTTTAGTAAATTTATGCCCAATGAGAACTATTGTTAATCAGGAGAGACCTTAACGATGAATATTTAAGCAATCAGAAAAATGCTGCCAAGTCATCTAAATTACGTAAAGCTTCCCAAAATTGACATAAAGATACAAGATCATCCTCCGCATTATAATAATTTCTGAGTATGGTTAAGTCCTAGTATTCAATTGACACTTGTATATTCCATTTATACTTAATTACTAAATTATATTTATTAGTCACTAATGTAATATCGACTATATTTGTTTTAATGCAATAAGTAAGGTATTTAATAATATTATAATTATTTTAAACTATGGATGCTTTGATCTTAGTATTTCTATTCATACTTATTGTCTATTTTATAGTAAGTAATTTAAATTTTATACACAAGTCATGAAGTCTTTCATCATCTTAGCTTCTATATGAATTTCATAATTTGATTTATTAAGTAAAAATAAAGGTAAGTTGTAGTATAAATGCGAAATTAATTCAACTAAATAATTACCTTTAGAAATAGTATCATGGATTGTAAGATTTTGTTGAAGATAAATAGAATTAATTTATGTGGTTAAAATTTTTCAGAATTTTTGGATAATTTAGTTAGAATTATTAACAAGTAAAACCGATGAGTAATCTAGCAATTTTAGTGTTGTAGTCAACCTAAATCCTGTGTAAATGCATTATTCCTATTATTCAGTTTACTATATCTCAATTTATCTAAACCATTATCAAAATCCATTTCGTAAATCACTCTTAAGATTCTTATGATTTATATAAAGTCTTAATTTATAATAAAGTTACAATTTTAAGATCGGTATAATATTTATACAAATTTAATGAATTTAGTTTAAAATTATATAGCAAATTCATGAATCAAGTCCTATTTCAGAAATGCTTAAAGCTTTTATTGTAATTATCAAAATATTCTATATATATATATTTTAGATGCCTAAAATAGGGGTAACTATGCATGACATGAGAGAGTTGTCAAGCAAATAAAAGGTGTGATTTAATAAGTATTATCGTAATATTTTAGCATTTAAAAATTAAATAGAGGGATACTTTCTCCCTGCTGATGATCACAACACGACAAGATTTTTAAAAAACTTTTTGTCAGGAGAGAAAACCTGCTTAAAGCAGCTTATCAAAAAACCAAAACCCCTTAGTGAGGTTTATAAGTGCTTTGATTAGTAGGGTATAGTTGGGGTCTTATTGGGGTTAGTAGAGAAATTAGGCCAATTTGCAAAATGAGAAATAGAAATTAGCGAAATTTAGGGTCTATTTATGATGAGTAATATTTAGATTTACTGCTTAAGCTTAGGTATGGTACAAGTATTAATATAGACTAAGTCAAACCAGTGCTGAATTATACAGCCATAGCAAGACTCCTACGCAAGAGTGCATCAACTGTTAGATATCACTGCATGTTAGCTGTTTAGCATTTTAATTCTGGCACGCGAAAGCATCCAGTAAGAAAATAATAGTTCACTCAGACCCATATTGACTATCTCTGTGACTCTAAGACTTTAAAGTACTGGGCTCACTTTCCTCTTGACTAACGAGCTGTCATGTTTCATCGCAAGTTTCCTCACATGCGTATCTCTCCTTAGACTATAGCCAATATTTATAGAAGAAATGGTATTACTTTCAAGACTGTCAACAGAGTGAAGAGAGTGATTGATTTTACAGTGCCATTTTATAGTAATAATTTAAACTATATATATGATTAAATGCAGAGGGCTATTACTAATAACATCAAGTTCATACACGCTGATGAAGCTGTATTTACCTTCAACACCTTTATTAATAAGTCTTGGTATAAGAAGTATGATAATATAGAAGTCTACGATTAGAAAGTAAAGGTTGTAACCCATGCAATTTTAGCAGGTGTATTAGTGAAGACTCTGGCTTAGAAAGTTATGTTATTCATCCTCGCTCTATTAAGCGAGAGTAGTACATAGAGTTCCTACATAAGTTGAGAGATAAATACAACGATTAGGAGATCATCCTGTTTGTTGACAACCTCTCAGTTCATAAGACTAAGGAGTCTAAGAAAGTTTATGAAGAGTTAAACATAACTCCTGCATATAACGTTCCCATATAGCCCACAGTTTAATGGAATCGAAATCTATTGGAGTTAAATTAAGGCTCACTACAAGAAACTGCTGCTGTATCACCTTATGAATGGCTTACCCATCGTTACAGTAGACTTGATTCAGAGTAGCTGCAAGAGAGTAAGCATAGATAAGACAAGAGTTTGAGCGAGAGAAGGAAGAATGAATGTTTATAAATAAGTTTTAGATTTAAATGAATGAATAAGTTCACATATTAAATTAACCCAGAAAGGGATTAGGCTTCTCCTTCTTCTCCTCTTCTTATGGCTTGCTTGGGCCCATATTTCTTCTCTTAGTGCCAGCTCCTGCATCTATGTTCATTTCATCTGGCTTTTAAAAATCTTTATAAAGTCTCTTGCTCACTTCATGAATAGCCTATGACTTTCTCTCTCTGTGAACCTTTTCATGTTCTTTTATTAGGAATATACCAGTTCCAGGTTTCCCTACAAATTTATGTGTCAAAGCTTTATTGAGAGGTATGGATGCTTCTTAAGATCCGCAAGCCAGGTCTCGCTTATTAGTATGCCTTGCTTCTTTTAATCTTCAGGAGAAATAGAGTTGCGTTTCTTGAGAGCTTCTTCAATGATCTCTCTGAGATAGCTCTCTCTTAAAGAGCCAAGAACACCAAAGATAAAGTTCCTCTCTGGGAATTTATTAGAAAATTGTTTCTTGGTAGGAAGGTAAACTACCACTTCCTCATCTTACATGGGATCCTCATAAAGATAAGTGACTGAAATCTCAGGGTAGTTGGGAATTTCTATTAGTTTAATCTCTTTATTTTTAAAAGCTTTCTTCTCCTCACAAAGTATTGCTTTCAAGATGAAAATTTTGGTACCTTCCATCGTTGGAAGGAACAAACCAACTGTATAATTTGTTAATAGTCATCAAGCTATCTTACCATATAAAGTTAGGTATCGATAGAGATCTTCCTTACTTCTGAATCTTGAGATCATTTCTTGAGCCTCAACTCTTTTCATTTGATCATTGAGTGATTCCATCTTTGTTCCTCTTCCTATAAATGAATTTCAAATTATAATTTATAGACTTCTGGATCCTATTCTTTAAAATCTTACTATTAAATATGGGCATCTTATAGGAGGTCAACCCTGCAAAGATACGTGAAGAAAGTTTGCAGAAGCTGTAACAAACTGCAGAGATGGAGTTCCATTTTAATCAATTTAGTTCCATTAAATTAGTACTAAATTTGTTTTAATTTAATTAGTGCTGGTACTAAATTCGTTTAATTTTAATTGGTACCAATTTAATAGTACCAAAACTTAATTAGTACCTAGTTTTAAACTAATGAGGTTTTGATGAAAAAGTTCCAAATTGGTACCAGTACCAACCTGAATTTTTTCTAAGCTGGTACCAATATTAAAAATATTAAGCATAAAATTAGAAAATTTATAGTTATAAACTTAGTATAAATATGGTCTCTTGCACCTCAAAATCAACCATTATTGTTGCTATGGAAGGTATTATACAGAGTAACTATAACTAGTTAGGTTATTAGTGCTTTGTAATAGAAATTTAAATTTGAATTTAAACATGGCGGCTAACTTAAATCGTAAAGCAATCTCTGTTGGAACAGGATAATCATAGCTAAACTTTGGCTCAACTAAAAAGCCTGAAATTATTTATGTTGAGAGGGAGGTAGAGCTAAGAGCTCTTGAATTTGAAGCAGAGGTTTTTATCATAGAAGTATTAAACCAGAAGGAGAGTGCAGAGATAGGGGTTTAAAATTAAATTGATTATGTTGAGGAGCTAAAAGAACAGCAACCAATCGAAAAGATAAAAACATATTAATGTGAAGACTGCTAGAATCTTTTCTCAATCGAACAAAGCTTGAAAAGACACCTGAAAGAGGTACACTCTGGCAAAGCCAAGATATATTTCAAGCATGAAAAAGTGGATGGCAGGTATTAATGCACGACATGCATGAAATCATATACTCACTCAGCCAAAGTAAAGAGGTATATGCAAGTGCATCACATCAGAGAGTTCTTGATTGAAGATTAACAGACTAAAAAACTAGTACCAGCTAAAAGAAAATCTAATACTCTTGAATAATAAAGAGAGCAATCGGAGAAAAACAAGAGGCAGAAGCGATTTGAATTGATGAACCAACCAGTAGGCAATACAATCTCAGCATGCTTCTAAGCGAAATCTATGAATATACCAGCATTAAATGCAGTTGACCTCAACACTTGTATTGAAAATTACTTTAATATAAACGTGCCTTAAAAACAAAGCTTATAGTAGTTGATGAGTATTCATAAAAGGTGTATCCCTACAGTTATCTCCTTAAGAACCAACAGTATTAGAACGAGTTTGCTAACGAATATATAGTTCTTAGAGAGGCCTAAAGAAAAGATTGCAAGAATTTGCTTAAGTTAGATGGTGTAATATTAAGCTATGGTTTTATCGCACTAAGACTCTAGAAATTTGAAATGACTTTGAGAGACTATTTCTATCATAATCGATACCCCGATAATTTAAACGATATACTTTCAGAAATGATAAAGGGTGCCAAGGAGTTGCATGAACTTGGGTATGTTCATAGATATTTGAAGCCTGAAAATGTAATGCTGAATCTCTGCCCATTAGAAGTAGTTGTAATCGATTTCAATAGAGCTTTAAGATAAGAGATCGTTACTTTAGCATAAATACTTGGGACTCCAGGATACTTCCCAATAAGAGAGAAGTGGACAAATGGTTCTGTCTAATGGGATAATTGGCAGTAGCTGCAATAATATTAGAAAGTGATATGGAAAGTATGTCTTACATTGGTACTAAACATGAAAAGCAATCCATAAGTTTGGCTTAGAAACACATAAAGTAAGAAGATGTCTGCAAAGAAATTAAAAGCATAGTAGAGATGATAATCGTGAGAGCTCCAAACTATCCTCGATCAACATTAGATGATATCCTTGATCCACTACTGAGAGCATAGTCCAAAAGATACAATAAAGATAAACAGATAGAAGTTGTTTGAATTAATAGCACTAATACTCATTAAATATTCATTAATTCACATAAAATCTGCATTTTGTCTACTGACCCCAATAAGACCCTAACTATACCCTACAAATCAAAGCACTTATAAACCTCACTAAGGGATTTTGAGGTTTAGATTACATAGAGGAATTCTTTGCTTAAGTAAAAAGGAAATGTAAAGAAATGGTTGTGATAAATGACTAAAAATGACAAATTTCAAGCATCTAAGCATAGTGAGAAAATGAATGGAGCGTGTAAACAAATTCCTTAAGAAAAAAAGAAGCAAGATTTAAAATAAGCGACGTCGATATGAACTTCAAAATCATTCTTTCATCTCATGATTATAATAAGAATTATTCAAAATCATTTCTCTCAAGTCTAATTGTTCTTGCACAACAGTAATGGCAGCTAACTTTGTTTGCTTAATTATATTCATCTATTTATTCCTGAGTCATCATGTTACTTTCTTCCTGCTTATTAGTATCATCATAATTTAAGACATGTGCCTTAAACTTATCAAATAGGCAAGACAATTCATGGTACAGCCTTTTCTATCATCGACTTCTCTGCTCTGATATCATCTTAAGCATTACCAAGGCCAACCTTTTGTCTCTTAAAATTAGAAATTGCTTACTAGAAAAGAATGGCTCTAATTCAAGTTTCTTAAATATATCGTACTAATATAAACCTTTGCTTTGATTTGTAGGGTATAGTTGAGGTCTTATTGGGGTTAGTAGAGAAAATACTGGTTTTATGTGAATTTTAAGTATATTTAATCAATATTAGGCGATTTAACTCAAGCAAATTTTATCTGCTTGTCTTTATTGTATCTCTTGAATCTTGCTCTCTATAGTGGTTTAAGTAAATCGTCTAAGGATTATCTAGGATATGATGGTGCTCTTACAATTATCATGTCTAGAATCTGTTTGATTTCTTTGCAGATATCGTCCTGCTTTATATGCTTACTATAGCTACACATATTAATTATTTCTCTTATTTGGTACCATAGTAAGACATGCATTCTATGTCACCCTCTAAAATTATAGCTTCTACTGCCCATACATCCCACTAAACTGATCCATTCGTCCACTTCTCTCTTATTGGGAAGTAACCAGGAGTGCCAAGAACCTTGGCTAAAGTTACTATCTCTTATCTTAAAGCTCTATTGAAATTGATAACTACGACTTCTAAAGGGCAGAGGTCAGCATTACATTTTCAGGTTTCAAATATCTATGAACATATTCAAGTTCATTCAGCTCCTTGACACCCTCTATCATATCTGATAGTATATCATTCAAATCATCTGGGTATCTGTTATGATATAAATAATCTCTCAGAGTCATTTCATATTTCTTAAGTCTCAGTGCAATAAAACCATAGCTTAAAATAACACCATCTAGCTTAAGCAAGTTTTTGCAATCTTTTCTCTAGGCCTTTTTAAGAATCATATATTCGTTAGCAAACTCATTTTATTATTTCTCGTTCTTAAGGAGATAGCTAAAAGGGTACACCATGTAGGCATATTCATCAACCACTATAAGCTTTGCTTTGTTAAAAACTCTTATATGCTAGTAATTCTCAATACAACCAATTAGATTAATTGCATTCAATTCAGGAATGCTCATAGCTTTTGCTTAGAAGCATGCTGAGATTGTATTGCCTACTGGTTGGTTCATCAATTCAAATCGCTTCTGCCTCTTGTTTTTCTCCGATTGCTCTCTTTATTATTCAAGAGTATTAATTTTCTTTTAGCTGGTACTAGTTTTTTAGTCTGTTAATCTTCAATCAAGAACTCTCTGATGTGATGCACTTGCATATACCTCTTTACTTTGGCTGAGTGAGTATATGATTTCATGCATGTCGTGCATTAATACCTGCCATCCACTTTTTCATGCTTGAAATATATCTTGGCTTTGCCAGAGTGTACCTCTTTCAGGTGTCTTTTCAAGCTTTGTTCGATTGAGAAAAGATTCTAGCAGTCTTCACATTATTATGTTTTTATCTTTTCAATTGGTTGCTGTTCTTTTAGCTCCTCAACATAATCAATTTAAATTTTAAACCCCTATCTCTGCACTCTCCTTCTGGTTTAACACTTCTATGATAAAAACCTCTGCTTCAAATTCAAGAGCTTTTAGCTCTACCTCCCTCTCAACAAAAATAATTTCAGGCTTTTTAGTTGAGCCAAAGTTTAGCTATGATTATCCTGTTCAAACAGAGATTGCTTTACCATTTAAGTTAGCCACCATTTTTAAATTTAAATTTAAATTTCTATTACAAAGCTCTAATAACCTAACTAGTTATAGTTACTCTGTATAATACCTTCCATAGCAACAATAATGGTTGATTTTGAGGTGAAAGAGATCATATTTATACTAAGTTTATAATTATAAATTTTCTAATTTTATGCTTAATATTTTTAATTTTGGTACCAACTGAGAATAAATTGGTACCAATTAAAAGGTTTTGAACCATTTTGGAACTTTTCCATTAAAACCTCATTAGTTTAAAACTAGTTAATTAATAAGTTTAGGTACTATTAAATTGGTACCATTTAAAATTAAAAGGATTTAGTACCAGTACTAATTAAATTAAAAAATTTAGTACTAATTTAATGGAACTAAATAGATAAAAATGGAGCTCTATCTCTGCAGTTTGTTACAGCTTCTGCAAACTTTCTCCACGTATCTTTGCAGGGTTGACCTTTTATAAGATGCCTATATTTAATAGTAAGAATTTAAATAATAGGATCCAGAAGTCTATAAATTATAATTTGAAATTCATTTATATGAAGAGGAACAAAGATGGAATCACTCAATCAAAACCCCAAAACCCTTTCAGTAGTTTGATTGAGTTTTTGATTGATAAAAGTAGACTATTAGTGCATACCTTTATTAGGGTTTTAATAGGGTTTATATAGGGGTTCAATGTTTAAATATTAGTAATTTAAGTGAGTATAACAAGCGAGTTTTTAAGATATCTCACACAAACATAAGCTTTGTGTCATGTGGCAGTTCTCTGAAATTTATCTTTCTAAGATGATGTTTAATTGTTTCTATTGTTTGTTAATTCTCTTAGCTTGGCTTGATAATAGTTTAGTATGCAAGTTCTCTGAGACCTCGATTAATTTTATTTTTATCGAGATATTGTTTGATTCTCTGCTGAGAATCTCTCTCACCCCTGCAGCTAAAGTAGTCGTTTCTTGGCATGTCGCTCTCTATTATTATTACTTCTAGAGCCCAGATATCCCATTAAGTGTTTCCATCTCTCCAATCCTCTCTCTCTGGGAAATATCCAGGAGTGCCGTATTCATTTCATTATGCAGAGGGTTGCACTCTTTGAGCTCTGTTGAAGTCTATAATATAAACTCTAAGAGGCTGAAAGTTCAACATGATATTCTCTGGCTTTAAGTCCCTATGAACATAACCTAGCTTGTAAAGCTCTTCAATCCCCTCTACTATCTGCTATACTATCTAGCCAATTTATCTCTGACATCTATTGTCATATAAGAAATCTCTGTAAGTCATTTCAAGTAAAGGAAGCCTGAAGGCTACATGATCTTTACCAAGTAAAATAGCATCAAGCTATATGATATGCCTGCACTCATTTAAATTTGCCTTTTAAAGAGCATAATACTCATTTGCAAATTCCATTTGGAACTTGTCATCAGCAAGGCAGTAATTGAATGGATATATCTTGTAAGCATATTAGTCATCAGTAATGACTCTCTTCTCTATTTTATCTTCAAGAGTGAGGTAGCTTTCCTACAAGAATCTAAGTCAATAATTTTTAATATGGGAATCTTCATTGCCTCTATTTTAACCATGATTTTATTGATCTCAGAGACTGGAAAGTTCTTGACTGCTTTCTTCGTTTTTACTTACTTCTAGACTTCAACTCTAAGAGACTCCACTGGGTTTCTTGAACTTCTCTTTTAGAGGAATCTATTCCCTGTGGGTTCATGAATAAAGACAAAACTTAAATTGTGCTTTTTCTTTAAGTGCACTTTGAGGTCTCTAGTATGAGAATATGGCTTCTCACAGAACTCCCAGACATACTTCCCATCTTTCTTTAATGCTTGAGATATAACCTTGGCATATCGTTGTGTATATCTCTCAAGTGTCTCTTATAAGTTGACTTGTAAGGGAAAACTTTATTGCATTCTTTGCATTAATAGTCAACTTTGGCTGGTATTTAATAATGCTCTATGGCTGGTTATTTAACCTCCTCCTTAATTCGCACAGCTTCTTTGATGACCTCATACTTAACTTATATTTAAATCTCAAAGCTAGACTGGTCAAGTTGTCATAAGTAGGCTCCCACTGAGTACAAGCGTCTCTGGTCTCTACTTTTCTTGGTTGCTGGAATGATAAATTTTATTGACTTTATCCAAGTAATGCCGCTCTTCTCAAAAGGTTAGCGCTCATTTTAGTTTTCTGATATATTTTATTATAATAATGATATAATATACCCTGATAAACTAATATAGTAGTGTATAAGACACTCTGGTAAGGTTTTGAATTTTTTTAGAGTAAGATAAATTATAGACTAATCAAAAATTTTGAATATATAAATTTGAACAAAAGACTTAAAATATCAAAAAAGTGAAAAAGCATAGATTTGACAATGAAAGTAGATGCAAATAGTTCATAAAGTATTTATTGAAACTTTACAAGATATTCTGACTGTGTAAATTCAGCGCATATGCGCTGATTTTTATTTAGCGCATACTGCGCTAAATTAAATCGAGGCACGGCAGACTTTTTTTAGGTCAAGTAGCCGTTCTTAAATGAAAATCTCCATATGGACACAGGGCGCTTTAATTGATAAATTCTTAATTAATAATAATAAATTTAGTAATATAATTTTAATTTTTAATAAAAAATTAAATATTTTAACCTTAATCAAATTTCTCATTATAGAAATCACATTAGTGATAACTTTTAAATTTAATGAATTGCGTAAATTTAAAAATTACTAAATATTATTATTAATTAAGAATTTGACAATTAAAACACTATAGTCTCAAAGGGACATTTTCATTTAAGAACGGCTATTTTATCTTAAAATAGTCTGCCGTACCTCGATTTAATTCACCGCAGTATGCACTTAATAAAAATTACCGCATATGCGCTGAATTTACACAGTCAGAATATCTTGTAAAGTTTCAATAAATACTTTTTGAAATATTTGCGTCTACTTTCATTGTCATATCTATGCTTTTCCTTCTTGATATATTTTATACTTAGTTCAAATATATGTATTCAAA
>ARYC01021784.1:0-13204 GCA_000711775.1 Oxytricha trifallax
CAATCCGTGACGTGGCAAGCCGTGAAATCTAAAAATTCCGAAAAACCTCCTCGCCTCCATTAAACCTCTCTCTGCTTCCGAGATTCATCCGAGATAAGAGCCAAGTGCAAAGCAACTTGGAGTATCCCCCGCAGAGCTCTCAGAGATCAGCTTCCTGTAAACAATTAAAGGGAGTGTGGTGAAAACTCTTACCAGGTTCCACCGCTGCTGAGATAGTAAACTCTGTCCTTTCACTGTGGTAGCCTTGTAACCCGATCTGGTGTGGGAGGAAAATCATTATCGGTGGCTTCTATGGTTTTCATCGTCAATCTTTTGAAGTCTAAGCACCACCTTCATCCTGCTCCCTATTACCTAGGAAGCTGAACTCACGCCAGGAAGCTCATCTAATGCAGGGAAATCCTTAGCGTGCAGTCAACTCGAGGAGTTTAGGAACTGACAGATTGAACCCCGCCGACTGGCCCCTATGCGGTGAACCCAGCAACCCCTGCCTAACCTCAGCAGGCCTTGTCTGAAAAATTTAAAAACTAATTAATAGTATATTCATTCAATTAAATTATATTATATTACAGCATATTGAGCAAATGCAAAAAATGAAATGGAGATTTGTATATTGATTTTAATGGTTGAACGAGTTAACTTTGAAAAAAATTGACAGTTCTTTACTGAATTCTTAATAATTAAACGACAACAGAGGCATTAAAAAGCAAATAGCGATATTAAGAAATCATCTGGTATGGTTGACTGTAGTGAATTGACAAATAAGCAGTAAAAGGGTATTAAAGTTATCTCAATGACATATATTAATGATTTAACATAGACAATTCGAACAGTATTGTAGGAAATTTACAAGATCAGCAGCAAGCACATAGGTTCTTCTAATACTATATGATAAATTAAGAATGAATAAGAGTGAGAGCAAAATTATAGAAAAAGCAAATCTCCAAATTATTAGAAGCAATAATCTTAATGAATAAAAATATAAATTATCTAAGTTTAAAAATGCAAAGCAACAAACAATAAATTATAATTCTTTAAATAATATTTTTAATTAAAATGATTTATTTGGCAAAATGAATTGAGAATATTAAGCCAATTATCGATTTAGAAAGTTTAGAATAAATTCACTTAAGTTATAAATAAAATGAAAAATTTCTTATAAATAAGCAAGAAGTAAATTTAAGTACACTCCTAATAAGATTGCTTAGAAGCATATGTACTTTAATAAATAATGCACAGAAAGCAATAGGTATCAAAGCATGCTGTAACTTTGAATTTCGAACAAACTGTATCCCATGGATTGTAATCTTTGTAGCTTTCCATCAAGATTATCTCGTGCGATGGTTCTCTTCTGATGTTACTTCGATGTTTCTTAGCTTTTAGCTTCTTTTGCTTTTATTATCGCTAATCAGCATTCTAATAATGGTTTTTTATATTATTATTCTAGGATAATTCCTACTCTAATTGCATGGTGGCTCAGGTAGTATCTTAATTTGTGATTAAGTCCTATCTATTTGATTGATATTCATCGTCATGCAAAGTTAACTCCCAAAATCCCTTGCACCTTCAGATCCATCACATACATTATCTGATGATTGATTTTTGATATTTAGGCATTTGAGATAGTCACATTGCTAGTGTTGCTGATTTCGCTTTCCTCTAATGGTAGTTTGGTTTTCCTCTTAACACAAGTGGTATGGCCTTGGCGATTTCTCATATTACCATCAATAACTCTAAAATATTTAAAAATATGTATACAAAGAAGGCATATAGATTCTCAGGTATTCTGGTGTTAGCTCTAGATTCGTTTGCATCTCAACCAATGACGTTCCCATCCACTCTGAGACACCAGAGCTTCTCTATGTCTTCTAAGCAGCAAGGGGAGCAGGTTCCAATGTCAAGGGAGACGAAGTTCATATTTGTCTTGGAGGCTGATAATACCCTTCATACTATCTCTTTTACAGCTATCCTCCATCTATTCTTGACTCAAGCGCTAAGAATGCCCTCTCTCCGATTTCTTGCAAGTCAATCGCTACTTGCAAAACCAATCCTTTCAGCTACGTAGCTTAGAGCACACCTGCTTGTTTTAAGAACAGTCAGTCAGTAGAGGATGCCCATCTTGTTCTTGGTCCCTTCAAAGATTATTGAACTTTGAGTCAGCTTATGATGTATACGCTTGCAATGGAGCTATTATCGAAGGATATTGTGTCTAATTTTTCAACATCGAGGAAAATAGAAGAAAAATTTAAAATGTAATTAAAAATACATAATTTATACACGCTATTATAATATTAATTTATTTAAATCTAATTTAAAACTACTCTATCTCAAAATGATTAAAATTTCGAGATAGAGTAGTTTTTAATTAGATTTAAATAAATTAATATCATAATAGCGTGTATAAATCATGTATTTTTAATTACAATTTGGAATTTTTCTTCTATTTTTACTCGATGTTCCATTCTTATACTGTGTGCTGCAGGAACCCTCCTACCTAGTCTTGCATGAAAGCGGCTGCTACACTCAGGATGTCTATGGATGCTCTACCAAATATGAGTAATAAATATGTCTAATTTAAATTTTTGTTATTATAACAACGACCTTATTCGAATACTCATCTTTTATATATAAATTTTAAAACATAACTTGTAATATTAATATTTAAGAATAAATTAATTGTATTAGATATTACGTATAATCATAAAGAATTGATAAAGAGATATTGAGCGTAATTTTATATTCTATCTTTATATATTCAAAATTATTACCGAATATCTATAATATCCTTTTATAGAGTCTTTATATGGATGTCTATATTCTTAAATCTGTGCAATCAAACCTCCAAAATAAGTCTTAATTGATCCTTAAATCGAATAGTTTTATATATTTTATACTGTCAATGATTGGAAAGACGAGGGGTAATCAAGACACTCTTGCATTTATATGAATGTAAAACATTAAAATTAACTATAAAAGAATATGTATGGAGTAGAAGGCAATATTCTTCAATTATAATTATAGGACTTTGAAATGAAGCTAACAAGATATTTGCAACAGATTTTTCAGAATATTAATATCACTATAATCAACTGTTAGGACTGTAGAATTAAAAAATCTCCAAATGCAAACTAACCCTTGTCCTAATAAAAAATTTAACTTTCTTGAAATTTAGCTGTTATAAATTTAATGAATTCAATCTATTTCATTAAGACTAGAATAATATATCTCTTTAATACATGAAATATATATAGTAATTAAAAAAAAATTATATTTATAATTAAAACACTCAGAGGGCCTCCAGGAATTACAAGTAGATATTTAAGGAACAATTACATATCATGTTTTTGGATAATAGTGTAACATAGTCGTTAGGTACTTTGAAGTTTTTTGATTTTCTCAAATATCTTCTCTTGTTTTTCTTTCCTAAAGCCTTTTTTTAAATGAAGTCTTTAAATATCTTATTTCAATCCTTTAATGTCCTAGAGTTGTACCTTCATTCAATTGCTTGCCTTCAACTTGCAAGAGCACTTAAATTCGTTGTTTATGTATTATAATCTTTATAATAGAGCCAATTAGATTTATCTTCAGGTAGAATTAGGAAACAATATCATTAACAATACTAAGTTGAAAAATTTGCTAATCATCATCCATCATTTCAATGCCATTATTTATTACGTTTTATTATTAATCTCGAAATTAAACACTTACTTAGTCACGTTTATTGAAATTCTAGTAAGGCTTATTTGTATCTTCATGACTTAATCTTTATTACTATCTTATTAATAGGTGAAGATTTATTGAAGTTCATACCTTTTTTTGTTTTTATTATGAACGAAATGATATTTTTACAATTAAATTGTGTCATTAGGAATTGCTCTTTTTCTTCTCCATATTCTTCTTATGGGAAGATTGCATATTCTCTTAATCGTTTCTTTCTATATCAAGTAACTTGTTAATTTAGCTTTTTAGTTCAGTTTGTAAAAGGAATTAAATGACTGATCTGAACTCTCTTAAGTTTTTCGTTTATGTATAATTTGAATTAGCAAAAGCGCAAGACCGCGAGTGAATTAATAATGTTTGGCCTTTCGAATTATCTCTGTAATCCACTTTTGTAACACTTCTCAAATGAAGATATTTCTTGTGACATATTCAATAAGTTTGACCCTCATTTTTAAATTAATAATTTTAAATAAATTAATAAAACGCCTATTTTATCGAAAATAGCAATGATTTTAAGTAATTTAAAGTTAAAAAGTTAAATTTGTAAATTTTTTTAAAAATATAAAGTCTACTAGGATATATTAAAGCAAACAAATAGAGATCAAAAAGTTTTTTAACCAATTAGAATATTTTTTGGCATGATTATTCGAAGAATTTACCGCTAATATCTCGCTAAACACTAATTCAATTTTTAATGAGTTCTAATAAATGAAAATAATAACATGCCCTGTAAATTATATTTCAGTTGGCTCTCTGTCTCTTTATCAATAATCCAAGTCAGAAAGCCGCTCTTCTTCATATAGAGGCATACGATTCAAAATATAAGAATTTACATATGCTAGTTTTGAATTTCTTTTCTTTACAAGTTATGCCGCTAAAGCTGCATAAAAAACAAAGATATGTGCAATGTAGACTGCGCATTGCCCTAATGTTAAAGACAGTATCTATGAATCACTCATGGGAAATTGCTTTCTATAGCTTTTAGAAGTATTTTATGGGTAATCTCAAATAATTTAAACGTATCATAATTTAATATTTACTCAAGCTATCAGTTTAGACTTGAAGTATCAAAATGAGTTAACATGGCAATTAATGATTTCTGGATTAGAATCTTAGAGATAAACTTTGTAAGAAACCGCTCAACTCGTTTTCATCTTCCCTTGATCAAGATGTCTACCTCACAGAGCCGAGAAACGGATGAGCCGTCATCGCTTGAGGAGCTTAAATCCCTTATTTAGTCTTTGAAGTAAAAATAATATTAATCTAACTTTACCCAAATTTATTAAAGGAGCTATTTTTCAACAATTAGTATATAATAACTAAGAGAACCAAATGATTTTTCTGCGAAATTTGAATATCTATTTTCTTCATTGTCTTTGAAGCAACAGTTCTTTTATAAAACTATAAAAAATTAGCACGTTATAAATCATATCATGTTTAAGAATAGAGAAGTCAATAGTTATCAAAAATTAAAATCTGTTTACACTTTATTTATAATTTAGCAAATCTTTTAAGCTACCTAATTATTTCGATAAGTAGAAAAGCATCTAAATAGGGTTTTGGTTTAGGCGTAATTAAGATTTTAAGAAAAAGTCCTTCGTCATATTCTAGACACCTTTAGTATTTTTTAAAAAATTTTATTTAAGTTTAAATTCTTATTAAAATGTTTAATATTATAAAAGATTTAATTAGTTATTTATTTTATATATTTAATTGAATCTTAAAATATTGTTCAAGAATAAAACAGAAGCTATAAATATTTATAAGGATCTCACTGAATAGTCTATTGTATTTATTTTTATAGTGATTAGATATTTAAATTAAAATATATAAAAAAAATGTAATTATGTGGCAAATAAATATGATAAATAAAATAGATTTTGATTCTTCATTTTAAATTTTATATGGAGTTTCTTTATCTTCAAAACGTGGAGTTTCTTTATCTTCAAAACGTGGAGTTTCAGAGTCGATTTCCAAACCAATTAGTGGTCAACTAAAAAGAACCCAAAATCATATTATATTAGAGCTGGCATTAATTTAGATTTCAAGTTGTTATTTTTGCTTTAAAGGACTATTGATCTATTTGGTCTTGATTTCTTGATGAAATCTTATAAGCAAAAACTAAAATATCTAAAAGAATAATTCAAAACAAATTAAAACTAAATTTGAATAATGTATGAATTTATATATTGGGAGTTAAACAAGCAACCATACTTACTATTTTTGAGAAAAAGAAAGTAATAAAATGTAAAAGTCAAATATAGTATAGCAAAATTGCGTCTCGTCGATAATTGACTATGAAGTTGAGGTTCGTTTATAGAGAATAAAAGTCCTCGTATTGAAAGGAAAATTTGGAGTGTCATCTTCAGTTGCCAATATCAAGTGGATGCACACCTCTGCTTCGGTTTATTCGAGTTAAATATGCTTTTAAGGTTCTTTTCACTCATAAAGTAGATGCGGCATCATGATCAAGTACACAGAAAAAGGAAAAAGAAATATTCCTTGTATACAAATGTATATTTTAGCGTTTTAAGGCCATTTTTGGACTTTTCGAATTTTAAGAGTTTTTGTTTAAAATTTCTTAGGAAAAATTTAAATTAATTATTTTTCTTCTAAATACTCTCCCTAATCGATGAATACCATCCAGTAGTCAATTTTTACAACAGCGCTACTATAAATGTAGCTCACTGCGATTCTATCATAATATTTTATAATTTGTTTATTAGGGAAATCGTAACGGGAGCTACTGTAAGCTTCCCCTTCAAAATGTGAGCTTTCAGTATCAATTTCCGAACCAATAAACAATTTTTATCCAATTGTATATTTAATATTATGATAGAACTTTAAGTGATTTACTTTTCTAGTTTGTTTCTTGGCTATAACTGAAATAGCTGATCATGAAAACACCATAGTTTGCCGATTTTTATTTGTATTTAAATAGTATTGAGAACATGAAAACATTTGGAGCCACTCGAAACTTTGGATTTAATGACACACAGCTCAATGTATTTGAACTCCTTTCACTTGCTAACTCCTGCTGAAGTCCTTTTTTAATATGATTATATAGTTAACCGAATTCAGATTTCCAAAATACATAATGACTAGAAAGTTGCAAGAAATTTAATTTATTTTATGTGAATAATTTTCGTTCGTTCTATCCAAGTGGTTCTTTGAATAGGGAAATAATCTAAGTTGAGTAGCTGCAGCTTAAAATGGCGGATTTGGACACTATGGTGGTATTGAAAATGGTGATGATGATAACATTAGTGGTAAAAGATATGAAGTATGAGGAGCACCTAGTAATAGACTTCTTGGTTCATAATTTTATAAATCTTTTTGCATTGTAATGAATTTTGCCTTTAAATTCATTTTTTCAAACTTATTTGGAAACTAAATGAAAAAAAAATAGCTCCATATTTTTGGCTTATATCGATACTTTTATGACATATAAATATCTCATTCGAGACTATTCAGATAGATTTATGATAGAGTACAATGAAAATATAAACTACTACGTTATTTATGATTAAATGCCCTTATATACTTAATGATTTTAATCATTAAGTATTAATTTCGCATATCAACAATAAATAGAGCTTTTGAGAATAAATCCTAAAGACAGTTTGCTTAAACCAATATATTCCTCAGACCTTAATTTTTGAGATTAACTTAAAATTCAATTGTTTATGAGAATAATCCATCCATTTTTTATGCTGTTTTAATTGAATCAGAACACAGTCGCTTTATTATTCTCAAATAATTCTCTGATCTAGTTAGGCTTCAATAAGAACTAAATATTTTATCATTATAGATTCGAAGATCATGCTCGCAACTAAAGATTGAGACAAGCCAGAAATTTATCAAAGTTTTTAAATATTTAATTTAAATTAGAAATAATTTTGTTATGCATAATCCAAGGCATGCTTTAGCTTTAACTTCAATCCTGGCAGAGCTTTTGCTTATGATAAATTTACTTCATTATTTTTTTATCTGTTCTAGACAACTTAAAATCTCAAATCTTTATTTTATTAATTGAAGCAACTTATTGTTTGGAGTATTTATATAATAAGTGTTTATACTTCTTATAAAAATACACATATAACTTTATCTCATAACTAAATAGATAGTTTTGTGAGGCCTAAATATGTAAATTTTCATTTTTGTAAAATTAATATAATCTTCAAATTTTTCTTAGAGTAATGAGAATATATTGTTAATAATGAAACTGCTTTACATAATAAAGATTGCATAA
Organism: Oxytricha trifallax; assembly: GCA_000711775.1. Taxonomy (NCBI): domain Eukaryota; phylum Ciliophora; class Spirotrichea; order Sporadotrichida; family Oxytrichidae; genus Oxytricha; species Oxytricha trifallax. The sequence goes on from ARYC01021784.1 coordinate 7,970, forward strand.
AAATTTATCTATTTATTCACAAAATTATGACCAGCCCTAACATTGGTTTTATTAATAATTTTTAAGGTATAACTCACTAATATCATAAATATAAATTAGTAGGTTTTACTCTATCTTTTTCAAATTGAAGTATTATCTCAATTATAGAAAAATAAAAACGCTTAAGCTAGTACACATAGAAAACTGCTAAAATCCTATCTAAAACAATAAATCAAGAAAACATCTCCTAAAATGATCAGAATCATGAATATCAAACTTAATAAGTTACGAATAATAAAGAAAATACTACAACGACTCATCAGGAAGATGATGAGCTTATAGAGACTGCCTAAGTAACAATCGATAAAGCTAATAGGCCAAAGCCAACTTAAGTTATTCAAACTTAAAATAATAATGATTTATTAAAAAATACAAATACTGATTCATCAGAAGGGAGATAATCGACTTCGTCGATTAGTGAGTTCTTTTAGCTATGATAAATGTGTGATAAAGAGCAAGAAAACATACGGAAGCTGTTGAATTTTTTTATAGAATATCAAGAAAAATAAGATTTAGAAAGCCATTTCTAAAGAAATAAAGATATTCAAAAATAATACTTATTATAAGTAAATTTTCTTGCAAAGAGCTATAATAAATAGATTTCCCTACCAAAAAACTGTTTGAAATATAGGAAATTCTTAAATTGTACTTAAAACAATACAAGTAGCAAGCTATGTAATTTTTAAGAAACTAAATAAATCTTAGTTTATGGAGTTAAGTATAGATTTATAATAACCAGAATCAAAATTTTAACTCGCAATTTTATGTATTTCAGAATAGATTAATCTAGTTAAAAGTATTGCCATTAAAATTGTGTCCATAAATTTTTATTGATCTTTGGCTTTAATTGTAGAATAGGCTAATCTCTACTACTTGAAAGAGCTCTATTTATACGATTGCAATGGAATTATCGATGCTGTTATGGCTGCACTTGTCAAAAGAAAAAACATAAACATGGTAAAAATACCAGAAATAAGCAATATATGCGAATATAATACATATGATTTTTTAGAAATTTCCACTATATGACTGACGCAAAATATAAAACTATAAGTACAATTTAAAAAGTATAAAAAAGATGAGCTTATCGTTTTTAAGTTATTTCATTGGAGGAATGTGAAAATATTAAAAAACTCTTGCATTACTCAATTAGAAATGATTATTATAATAATATTTTAATAGTTAAAAGAAACTGAAGATTTTGCATTAGATTAAAGTGTTAGGCTGCTTTAATTTCTAAGATGAGTGAAGTTTTGATATTGCTGAAAACCTACAATACTTTAAAGAAATAGATATTGATGGAACTCAATTAACAATTATTTCACTCTAAGATTAAGTTACCTACTGCTGTTTAAACTTAAAAAGTGTAAATGTAAGTGGATGCAAGAGTCTTAATGCTTCAAATGAGAAGATTCTTTAAAAGAATCATGTTAATATTGATCTATTCGTATATGTATATAATTTTATTATTATTGAGTGAGGAGATGATGTGTTTAAATTTTATTTACTATCAGAAGCATAAAGTGAACTTACAAATTAACAAGGAGTTTGCTAAAGACAAGAATGAAATTGAATGTTCACAAGGTTCGCAGATACCTAATTAAGAGATTTTTTTCTACAAAAGGGTAATAGAGGAGTTACCTGATTATGCATTAGTTGACTCTTATATTAGAATTCTCTATAACAATGCTTTAATGAATCCTTAACTTCAATTAAAGTATGTTAGAGACAAGTTTTGGAATAACAATAATTACTTTTGCTTCTACACAGAAAGAAAGAATTACTTATTCTAACTTTATAATAAATCATACAAGCTCTCGCTTAAGCAATAGCTCATTCATGAAAAAAGGGAATTAATAAGTCATTTTTATCTATAATTATCTAATGCAATTATTTGAACTTATAATTAATTATTTAAAAATTTTACTCACAACAGTGATTATAAAATCTTTTATATTTCACTTGTTTATCTCAATAATTCTCTGCTTATCCTTCTACTAAATATCTTTCTGCATCTCCATTTACTTTTTTCTTCTTATTATACTACTTATTAATATCCTCTATTATATATTGAATTTCTTTTTCTCTTTTCTCAATTTTTTCAATGATTCTTCTCTAATCTTTACTTTTAAGTTCCCCTTCTTAGTTAATTAAGTTAATCTTTAACTATCATTTGCAAAATCTTGAAATGACTATGAATATATTTCATACATTTTAAAAGAAACTAAATGCTTTATTCAATGATATTGATCTTGAGAAAAGATGATAATACACACTGATTTAAAACCTATACTAATGTTCTTAAATTTCCTAATGAATAATCAAATAAATATGTCTAAATCTAATATTTAGTTTTGACATGCTAATTGCTTTCTCTCATATAATCTAATATTTCTCATTTATAATAGATAAATACATGGTTGAATTAGCAAGCAGGGAAAAGGTTTAACTACTCAATACGATGGAATGATAGACTCTAAAAGCACGAGTGAACTTAAAATGATTTAAATAGGATTTAATGATATTAAATTTCAACCAAAGGTGCCGCCTCTTTGGTTACCTAGTCACATAGCTATTGCTTACTTAAATTGTGAATGAGAATTTATTTTTCTCAGTAGAATTCATAATTGCAGGAATTGTAGCAAGTATTATTATTTAATAATTTAATATAATTATATATTTATTCTAATAAATGTATAGGTGTTTCTAATCAAATTGCTTTAATTTTTGAATTCCCTAAGATAGAATATGTATATAATGAGCTAATGAAAATGCGTACAGAATGTAATTTATAATTTAAACTATAAAAATATAAGCAGTAAACTACTAAATATAGAGTATTAGAATATAAATTAGATTGGGTATCGAAGCTCATTGCTTACAGTTGACCTCCATTACTCACAAAAGAAAATGATCTTCAATGATGAATCTCGGAGATCTTGCTTTGATCTCATTAATACGAAGAAGATTATTTATATATAAATAATGCAACAGAGACAAAATTTATCATCATAATGCGACAATTTTTAAAAGAATTAATTATATTATATTTTTTAATGTATTTTATATCAATTTTTTTTACTGAATCATTCAATTATTCAATTACAAAACTTGATTTTTTTGTGCTTTAAATCTTTTTAGGGTTAATGAGTTCAAGGGTAGACCTTCGTGATCTACCTTTAAAATTAATTTAATTTTAAATGAGTATTGGACATCTACTGAGAGTAACAGACTTCGATGCCCATTTAAATTATATATAACTTGCAAGAGGATCTTTAAAATGATGAATTAAACAATCAGATATATTTATATATATATATACAATAAGTTACTATAAAAAATTGACTTTATAATTTAAAAGAAATCAGTAACCAGGGAATCTGAATTAAATTTTATTATTCAATTTTATTGTTTTCTCTACTAACTTAATCTATAGAACCATATATTTCTCAGCTTAATGAAGATTTTATTGCAAATTCAATAACTCTGGCGCAATAAACTAAGCAAAATAACTTGAAAGCTATCAGAGACTCCCTCAATTCAACTTTAAACCTTAGTTCTATTATCTCCTATGAGTTAGTAGAGAAACAACCTCACCCTGAGATTGAACGCTAAACTTCTGATGAAGTCTTAGTTGCTATCCAAAAGTGAGTAAGAAAGGTGACTAGTGGAGGCAAGTATCAACTGTGCAAGTGACAGCATTTCAATCGAGAAGAATCAAGATATCGGAATCTTTATCAGTTATTAGGAGGCAATTATATTTCTTGAGCTTAATGGTTTAATTACTTGTTTGAATAAATTTCAATTATATATATTTGTGATGTTTAATTGGCCCATAAGCTAGAGAGATCCTTGGCTTTAAGTGCAGATAAATTAAATTTCATACAATGCTAGTCAGTGATTAAGAAACTGAAAAATCAAATCCCTCATAGGCTGGTTTCTTTCTCATAATGTTAATCAACTTTATTCATGAGCTTATTCAAGGTATTGACAAAAAAATCAGTGAAATAAAGTTTGCCATTATCAACCAAGTTCTTATTGCAGCAGCATTTAATTACGAGAGGAATATTATCATATTTTGATCAGAGATTAAATTTTAATGTGTGAATTAAACAAATAGACTTATTTTATAATGTATAGTATATTTTATGGATTTATAATTTTATTATATATTTAAAAATAATTTTAGTGTGAATTTTGTGTATGTTCACTGCTTCTACCTGTCGTAATAAGTTCATTAAAGGATCCATTTTTATAATTAACACAATATTTTTTAGAGAAAATTAATAACACATTTATATTTGATAATTATTGAGGTTTATTGTAATTTTATAACATCTCATATAACCTTGATATAAGAGCTGAGCTAGGTTACAAGGAGAACCAGTTAGAATTTTAAGCAGAGAATTAATTTAAGTTAATTTATTTCTTTTTTCTCCACTTTGACTATCTTGGGAGTATCCTACCTAAAGCGGATGAGATCCGATGTGAATCTGTTTTTGAGAGCCAGTAAGATTTCTTCTATAAGTGAAATTCATAGATCAACCGCCAGTTGTTGAGGAATACTTCGCTTGTTTCTTTTCCTAATTTAATCGCTGTAAATCAAAGGATGGACTGCTACTTCTAAGTCTATTCTTTTCTGGGGCTGAATTTGAATTTTAGCTTCCTCCTCTTGCCTCCTTAAACTCCACCAATTGAATCTCCAGTTAAATATCCTAAAATGTAAGAGCTTTAATCATGCTTTAAAGATTGTAATTAAGCATCTTGACTAGCTAGCTTCTTAGGAGCTGCTTTTGGTCTCATTATTTCTGTTGTTACCCACTGGAAGTATTTGTACCAAGATTTTTTATGAATATTTATATTTAGGTAAAATAAATAAAGATTCATCAACAATTTTATAATATTAAAAGTATAATATATTGGCTAGATTTATTTTATTATTGACATAAAGTAAACGAAAAATGCAAAAGACTTTTTCTTATTCGCCTTACATTTATATGATAAATTATTTAAATTATTTTGGTTTTTATAAACAAGATAATATTGCATTATTAATCAATTACTTGCGAATAAATATGCTTAATAAATTTATGAATAAATCATTGATTATTTTATCAAAAAGTATTAATTTTTAAGATAATAACTTTATTTCATCCAATATATAATGCTCAACTTTATAATAATTTTGTCATAGTT